>CAIGQZ010030829.1:1295208-1310786 GCA_903798205.1 Danio tinwini | reverse complement strand
CCCCTGGTAAATGGTATGGAGTAGTCAACATTTAAAGTGGATCAAAACCTTGTTTTAACACTGTTCAACAAAACCTATACTTTTTGGGTCCACTTTAAATGTTGACTACTATACACTACCTCACAAAAGTCTTGTCATCAATCCCAGTTGTAAGAGCAACAAATAATAACTTGACATTTAGTTGATCATTTGGGAAAGTGGCAGAAGGTAGACTTTCTTTTCCAATGAATCATCTGTTAAACTGGTTTACAATCATCACAAATACTGCAGAAGACCTATTGGAACCCGCATAGACCCAAGATTCTCACAGAAATCAGTCAAATTTGGTGAAGGAAAAATCATTGTTTTGGGGTTACATTCAATATGGGGGTGATCTCCAGAGTGGATGACAACATCAACAGCCTGAGGTATCAAGACATTTGTGCTGCCCTTTACATTACAAACCACAGGAGAGGGCAAATTCTTCAGCAGGATAGCACCCCTTCTCATACTTCAGCCTCCACATCAAAATTCCTGAAAGCAAAAAAAAGATCAAGGTGCTCCAGGATTGGCCTGCCCCATCACCAGACATGAACATTATTGAGCATGTCTGTGATAAGATGAATGAGGAGGCATTGAAGATGAATGCAAATAATCTTGAAGAACTCTGGAAGTCCTGATACCAAATGATCAACTAGAAGTCAAGATATTATTTGTTGTTCTTAAAACTTGCATGGGCAACAAGACTTTTGTCAGGTAGTAAACACATCAGTGACAGAATGCTAGCCCAGACAGTCATGCAGTGTGAAAACACTTTAAAATGTGTCCAGTCTGAACTTTGCATTACTGACAACAACTGAATTGCAATGCAACTGATTATTTACCACTTGTCTCTATTGTAACTATTGTATTGTATGAAACCTAATTTAATGAACACAATTAAAGAAGGCATGAGGTTTGTGTAAATATGCATATACTCAAACTTCAAGAAAAAAAAACATATTAAATTGCTTTAAACTACTGGAGTTGTGTGCTTATACAGACTGTCTTAAACCATCAGGATGACCATCACTGGGGTGTCTTCTTTTCACTTTCTCTCTATCGTGCCTCTCTTGGGTCCCAGTGTAGCTTAAGGCTGCTGCATTGTTAGAAAAATGCCGTCCTGCATAATGCTGTTGATGATTGTTTAATTTCAGTCAACTGGCAGATTTTTGGGCGCTTGTCAAGTCAGCTATGCTCGGCAGAGCTGTTGCCTTTTAGGAAAACAAAGAGCGTTTTCAAATAGAACAGCTAAAAATGATCTGTTTTTGGCAGGCAAAACTGTTATTATGATTCAACATCCTGCAATACTAAGCATAGACAAGCAGGTCTTAAAATGCAGTATGAAATTATGAACGTGGATGTGAAATCTGCAAAAAATGTTTGTGTAGTGATGATTGCTGTTTATCGGTGTGGCATGTTGAAAGCCTGAAATTATGGATGAGCTGGAAAGAAATATCAAAACAGCTTTGGATTTCATTTTATTTCAAAGGTCCACTTTAAGCGTAATGTATACTTCAGTTTTGTATGCATATGCTAGATTATGTTTACAACGCTTGCAGATTTGGCTACCAGCAGTTTACACATTGAGTAGACACCAATTTATACATCTGTGTTGTGCACATGGTAGGTCCAGAGTAGCCTTCACAGAGTTGTATACCCTTTTCCATACCCTGATATGGACCCTGACGGGTTCCTCTCAAAATATATATACCCCAGTGTTGTGCTAGTTACTGAAAAATAGTAACTAGTTACAGTTACTAGTTTCTTCATTAAAAAAATAACTCAATTACTTTATCTATTACTTACTTACACACAAAAAAAAATAATGTATTACTGTTAAAAGTAATTTTGAGTTACTTTTACAAAGAACATCTTTAATGCTCCCATTAATGCCCTGACTTTATAACGTCACTTACTGTAAGTACTGCATGGAAAATACACTATTGATCAACTTCACAGTTTTAATCAATCTGCATTCTCACAACTAAAAGACAAGACCGACGTAAATAAATTAACATTTTTAAACATAATTTATTTAAGTCAGACCAGCAGCACAGAAATAAAAAAAAAATCCCAAGGTGATAAACCAGCTGAAGAATATATTCAGAAACAATGAAAACAAAAACTAAATTTGTTTCAGCATCAAAAAGGTTTGTATTTAACCCTTAAACATGTTCCTTCACAGCTTCAGTATGAAAAAAGCAACAATATACAACAAACACAAAATCTTTATGAAATAAATAAATAAAAGTAATTAGTAATTTGAATATCAATAAGTAAGAATAATGAATAAGCAATTTGAATTATCATTCAAAATCAGTTTGGTTAAACCAAACCAAAAAATAAATAAAATAATGCTATCATAGACAACCATAAAGTTAATGCATTTTAAACTAAACAAAAACATAACAGCTGCTCAAAAAATAAATCTATGAGCATTTTTCAAGCTAACCACAAATTAAAAGTAGTATCTCAACAATTTATGGAAAGTAAGCTGTTTATATTCAAAATGCTAAATCTGCTGTTGTATAACAGCTATAAAAATATGTAAAACAATAAAAACATAAATCACAGCATTTTTTCTGTGCAATACAACACTGTAGATTTTAAATAGTGTTCTGAAATATAAAAGAAATGCGTCACTGTGTTTACTAAACTAATCAATTTTGTTATACAGATAACAAATGTGTGCTTATTTATTTGAAGCAACAAACATAGTAGTATTAGTAGTAATTAATAATAGTAATGTTAATAGTCTCTCAGTCTCTCTTGTGTGCACTTGCTCTTTCTCACGCGCAAACTTGGTGTACCTTGCGCGCATTCTGTCTCTGCTTTCGCTTGACTTTTGTCCAGTCTGGCGCCTCATATATGATAAGTCTTCTTTACGGTGATTGGTTGGCATCCACCAGTTACACAATGCGGACAGGAAGATGGAAACAGGAAGATGTATGCTAGACTGCAGCCAAAATTAATTAATTTACCAAGTAATGGAAAAATACTTCATATTGTGATGAAAACAGAATTACTATATTTGATATATCAGTATTAGTTACTGTCAAAAGTAATGTCATTACAGTAATGCATTACTAGTAATGCATTATTGCAAAACACTGGTATCCTTACATCTAGTCATGATCTGGGATTGGCCAGCTTGGTATAGCTGTTATGAGTGTGGGTGGGGCCAAGAAGCATAAGAACAAAGTGTGGCTAGTATTAGGATTTAGTTTTTGCTATCAGAAAGTTTATGTTTTCGTTAGCAGGAAGTTGCTAGCCAACAGAAACATGTATTATATGCAAAGGCAAGGTAATTCATTCGTTCATTGATTCATTCTTTTTATTTTCATCTTAGTCCCTTTATTAATTTGGGGTCACCACAACGGAATGAACCCCTAACTCATCCAGCATATACATAACTGGGAAGCTACCATACAAACACATTCAGACTCAGACACAACAAACAATTTTAGCTTACCCAATTCACCTATAGCACATGTTTTTGGACTTGGACTTGTGGGGCAAACCGGAGCACCCGGAGGAAACCCACTGCAACACAAGGGGAACATGAAAAGTCCACACAGAAATGCCAACTGACCCAGCCGGGGCTCGAACCAGTGACCTACTTGCTGTGAGGAGATTGTGCTACCCACTGTGCCATCGTGCTGTCCTCAAGGGAATTTTGCAAATTTAATTTTTTTTGTTTTTTGTAGTTTTAATAAAATAACAATGTTGGAGGTATCACTTTATTTTGATGGTCTCTTTAAAGGTGCAGTATGTAAGTTTGACACCCAGTGGTTGAACTAGGTATTGAGCGAGTGATTTAAACTGTGTTCTAAATAAAAGCAACGACATGCAATAGAGGGAATATTTTCAATATTAAAAGGAGTTTTTGTCCTAACTAAGACCTCAAATTGATATATTAGAAACGGCTTCTATTTCTCACAGCTGAACATGTGAAACCTATGACAGCGATCACCTCAGGTAAACCACATGTGTTTTATTCAGTGCAAAATGCTAACAATGCGAGTTTGAATGTCATTTTACCTGACATGTATTGCCATATACTGAAAGCAGAAAGTTCAACTCAGATCTTGAAAATACAATAAACCATTTGAAATTGAACTTTAGAACTAAACACATATGAGTGATTCAGCATCTACATTTATTGATGTTAAAGAGGGTTAACATGTATTAAATAGATTCTAAACCTTGCCATTTTATGAGTAAGTGCATATTCTGTGCTTCTGAATGGCTGTATTTAATGAATCTGAATCTGTCTCATTTCGACATCTGATACTGTCCACTGACACATTTCGCTCACGGACGCATGCTTTCAGAGTCTTTCTGAATGAATGAATGAATGAAATACGCTGTTTTCCAACAAGGCAACCCGGGGTGCTGAATTATAATTGGCTAAACTGGCATTGTGCAGGTTAAATTTACCTAAACAAAGACAGCGTTCCGGCACGGAAAAACTATTTTCAAAGGAGAATATCTGACTTTAGCATTGTTTTTCAGTTAAACAAGTATGTTCACTTTGAATGTTTATTAAATATCTGCACATATATTATGTTATTTTTATGCTTTTAACACATTTTGTTAATTCTAAAATGTATTGAAACTACATGTCGTCTAATTCTAATTAGAGTACAAGTAGACTGTGAGATTATGGTTGGGGGTAGGGTTAATGTAAGTTGACACGACCCAGTTTCTTATAATCAGGATAAACTCTGTTGGTGGAGCAGTGTCAGCAGATATTAACCTAACAGTCTGCTAATATTCTAATGAAAGTAAACAAAACAGTCAACAAAATGTGCAAAAGGGACAATCAAAATAAAGTGATACCATTTTGTAAAGAATACACACATATTTATAAAAAGTCATGGTGTTAAAGTTATATGGGTATTATTTTAACAAATCTATTAAATTGTAATTGTAAAATGTAAAAATGGTCAACATGACTGTCTCTGTAGTTGGAATAATTCAATTCAAATCATTGTTATTTATATAGCACTTTTACAATGAATATTGTCTCAAATCAGCTTAACATAGAAGTTCTAGTAAATTGAAACTGTGTCAGTCCAGTTTTCAGAGTTGAAGTTAAGTTTAATGTTTTACTGAAAGTCCAAAAATTGAAAAGCAAATCCATCGATGCACAGCTCTACAAGTCTCAAACCAAGCAAGCCAACTACAAACTTCACCAATTGACTAAAGTGAAGGAAAAAAAAAAATATAATAATACACTTAAGAGAAACTAGGCTCAGATGGGCATGACCATTTATCCTCTGGCCAAACTTCTTGTGCAGAGCTGCAGACTAGGCATCGGAGGCTGAAGAACGCTGGATGTCCATTGTGGAGAAGCTACAGGCTGGCCCACGGGATCAATGCGATGACTTGTTTATCACTGGGGTCTTTCAGAAGTCTCATGCTCTCCACTCCTCCATGACCACCAAAGCATCTGCTCAGGATATGGCCTGGTCCAGGATTATGGAGACCTCGGGATAAGGAAAAACAGACTAACAGAAGCATGGATGCTGTTCAAATTATACTTTTGGGAAGTGTTCCCGGCTCCGGTTGCCCTAATTAATGCAGCCTAACAATCTTTTGGAGAATTTGGAATAATGAGGGCATAACAGCTGAAGGAGTTTCACATGCAGCTTTATTTAAAGAGAATGGTCAGTATGGAGGGATCTAAACAGGAGCAAACATCACATAAAAAGTAATCTAAAGGAAGTAATCCAATAAATATGCAAGGGTCAGAACAGGGAGAAAACAATCATAATCAAAACAGACCAAGTGCAAAAACAAGGCAGACAGGGCAAAACAGAAAGAGCAGAAACCAAGAATAGACAAGACAATGTCCAACATCTCCAATACAGAGCAATGAATAAGTGTGAATGTGGTGCTGATATAGTGTGTGTAATCAGTGATGTCCTGCAGATGTATCTGTGTAATCAGTGTACAAATTGGTAAATTGTTTCAGCTGTGAGATGCAAAGCATGATGGTTGGTGTAGTCCAGGTGATTGACTGGTGGAGTGTTCATTTAGCTGGAGTGTGGTGGGTACTCCAGCTAATGACATGTAACAGTAGTTCTAGTGTTAATGTATAGAGGTGATACCACAGTTGCTTTGGTAAAACAACAATTATAGTAATATAAACACATTTAAAATACTGTAGTCTTCATAGTTCATATAACACATCCAAGGTCTAAAAGTTCATGGAAATCATAAGGCGCATCACTTACTTAACCATTCCCATCATCGCTACTCTGAAAAAAAAATTATATTATACTTATATTTATAAACATTATAAATATAAGATGATTACTTGGATTTACTTTAATTTTTATTTTATTTTTTTAAAGTGGTTGTAAATAATTTATTTGGGCTGAATTTAAACAAACAAATGAAGTTGAGCATTACTAAATGTGTTTATTTTTTTTTATTCAACACTAAATAATTTGCAACATAAATAATGTTGCAGACATAATTTGTTTTCAGTGTAGGCGATCATTAACCATTTTCTCAGAGGATGTCAAACTGACAAACCAGTGCTGCAGATCTGATACAAGCTTTATTTATGGAGAAAATTAAGAAGCACTGCAGTGTTTGGGTGCTCTGTGTTTGTCTGAAGTAATTAGTCTAGCGTTATTACTGAAATGAGCATATTCCAAACAAAAGTATAAAGCTGATTGGTTAGTTCTGAAAAGTTAATATGTTTTCAAATAGGTGTGCCTGGAAAATGAAAGTAAATCACACTGTGTGCACACCTTAATTAGAAATAATGTATTTGCGCACACAAAAGATGCAATATGTGAACACCCTCTTAGCTGGTTTTATATGGTCAAGCTAGTTGGCTGGTCTAAGGATATAGCTGGTGAGCAGCATGGAATTGCCAAAACCCATCTAAAACCAGCCTGGTCAACCATCCAACCAGCTTGGGCTGGTATACGTTTGTTTGTTTGTTTGTTTGTTTGTTTGTTTGTTTGTTTGTTTGTTTGTTTGTTTGTTTGTTTGTTTGTCAGCAGAGTATATTATACTACAGCGCACCACAGTTTACTGTAGCAAAAACTAAAGTATACTACAGTATTTATCCCAGTTGATCGGTTCACAAGTACTACAGTATGGTGACAGAACCATTAACAAAATGTTATGGATACTGTAAAATGCATACAGCAATATTCATTTACTATAGTATGGTTCAAAAACACTATAGTATTCATTACAAATAACTATAGTATTTTTCATTTTTCATATGGGCACACATGCAACATATTCTCACTCTCAACTCATCATACACTGATGCTTGACTAGGATTGCTCATCATCACTTTTTAACACACTGGGCGTTCCTTTATTTTTGTTATTTTCAACATGCATAGTGTATCTCCAATGTATAGTGTGCATTTTAAGGACGTCCTTAGATCTCTGCAATCTGATTAAAAGGCAACACGTCAAACTAAAAGGCTTCAGCCATTGGATAAAACAGCATCATCCCTGAGACTAAAAGCATGTAGGTCTCACGAAAAGCAATGTCAAGCGCCAGGTCTTATACAAGTGAACATCGTACAAAACAGTTTCCGAAATGTCTCTCTGACATAAGTCTCACAATACAAAAAAAAAAAAAAAAAAAAAAAAATCAAATAAGCAGCTGAAAACCCAGAGCACCTTCAATTCCTTTCAGAAATCTTTTTTTTTATTTTTTTTTTTGTATATATAAATTTATATTGATTATAACCCATTGTTTTGCAGCAATTCCTTGAAAATAATAAATTTAACACTTTTCAATGCCTTTTTGACTGATGCATTTTGTTGGATGCATTTTTGTTTGATGCAGTTTTTCATCTGATGCCTTTTTAGGTTTTGTTCCATGCTTTACTGTGCACTTACGTACAAAATACTTTGATTTAAGGCATTATACTGGCTCTATGCAACTTTGCAACTACCTGGATAGTAGAATAAGTAAATCCAAAGTCAGCTGAATCCTTAAAAAGTACCCTGGCTTAAGAATGAGTTTTTAGGTGAACTATATTAAGCTGCTTCATTTTGTGCAGCAAAATATGGATTAATTGTATTAATAACAAGGTTAATATGAGTTAAAACTGCTGAGGTCATGTGCTTATTTTTTGGAGGGCACTGCTGAACATTTCAGGCCAGGCTGCTGTAGCTTGAAGCTGCACTATTTGTCTTTTCCAAAACAAACTTTTTAGACACAATAAAGTAAGTCTGTCCTTGAACAAAGTCTTGGTTTGCCGAAGGAGACTATATGCTATAGAATAATGTCAACAGTAAAG
Source organism: Danio tinwini (assembly GCA_903798205.1). NCBI lineage: Eukaryota > Metazoa > Chordata > Actinopteri > Cypriniformes > Danionidae > Danio > Danio tinwini. Next base: position 1,302,475 of record CAIGQZ010030829.1, on the reverse strand, counting down.
CATTATAGCAGAGCTACTGAAAGTACAGGCTCTGTGACAGACCTTGATGTGTTTGTTTTTCTGTAATATTGACATATCTACCTATCATATTTTAATGTACTTTCTCATGAAATAAAGATTATTTTATTGGCATTGATGCTTCCACAAAAACATTTTAGGGACCCACAAAAACATATTATTGTAATTTAAAGTAAATACTTCCATAATATAGTATTATACTGTATAATTTATAGTATTTACCAATCTTTGTTAATGAATGCTTCAGCATACTTTAGTACTCACTCTAGTGAACTGATACATTATAATAAATGCTATACTTTAGTTTTTGCTATAGTAAAATGTGGTGCCTCAGGAAGCCCGTTCTGCTTTATGACCGTGGAAAACAAAATTAAACATTTTAAAATGTAAATGATTAATAATACATGTAATAATATGTTTTGTCTACAACATCGATGTCATAAGATCCCTCTAAATTGATAAATAGACATTTACAACTTATTATCATTAAAATCTGTATATATGTCACCTTAGAATTATAAGGTTCTACCTGACATTTTTGTCAAAATTGAGTTATTGACATTCTTATTAACTGACAACTTATTTACATTATAGGATGTTTTTTTTATGTTGTTTACATTTTAAGACTTTTTATTTAAAAAAACAAATGTTACACACTTACTGTTTGCAATGCAATGCAAAAACTTTGAAGCTCAATATCTCAAAATCATTCAGAACGCAGATAGAACCTTATAATTCAACACAGGCTCATTCTGAAAATGTAGTCCTGTGGACGTTTCAGGAGACTGCAAATTATGTAGCCGGAGGTACGTATGTCTGCATTTAATTTTTTAAGTGAACACTATGAGGCGGTATGATGCCGTTCCTTTTGGCGCTTACCAACTGACCGCTTACCTCCGTGTGAAGGGCTTTCCCGCTGCAACCAGTTTGTTCAGTTAGCTCGTCGTGTATGTCGGTGGACTTAAAGACGCAGAGAGGAGTTGACCGCGACGACGAAGACCGGGTTCGAGTCCGGGGAAAAGCGGTTCAAGAAATCAGGTAAGACAAAAACAGAATCCAAAAAATAAAGTAAACAAGAGGGTGAGAATATGGTAAAATCTAAAAATGTGTTAAAAATCAGACGAGGGCTTTTCTTTTTCTGGACGGCTTTTGTAAACCGTTGGTTGGGTTTACGAAAGGAGGAGGGTGGGTCAGTCGATTGGCTGGTCGCCCAGTCAATCATTCAGTTAGACAGACAGACAGTCGGTCGACAGTGGCCTCTGGTGGGTTTACGCGGGAACAGCGTAAAAACACGAACGAGAGACATTTAACATACGAAAAAGCGCACACATCGGCCTCTCGCGGATTCGCGACAACAAAAGCTGCAAAAATACGTACTTCCCAGGATGTATTTCGCGGTCTCCAGAAACGTCCATGGGACTACGTTTTCAGAATGAATGTTATAATTCCAAGGTGTCGATTTATATACATATAAAACTGAGTGCCTTAGTGTCACACCACTGATGAAAAAAAGAAAATCAAACATGGAGAATCTTAAAAATCCTTTTGTACGAGGAATTACTTCACCTTTCATTCACATCTGCAGCTGATCGTCAGAACAGCATTGCTATTGCTAAATCACCATCACTTTAGAGCTAGTATTTGAATGATTCACTAGCGTAATGTCTGAAGTGATGACTAAACAGGTGATTTTGCTCACAATTTAAGATTATAAGGTTTAACGGCATGACATGCCATGAGTATACTGAGATTTCCCAGTATTCCCAGTATAATCTCCGAAAAATAGCCAAAAGAAAGCAAACACTACCAGATTACTATGGTACTATGGTATAAATACAGCACTACAACATACAAAAGAGAAAGAGAGAGATCATGCAGTCTCTGTCGCCATCTTGTGGCGGCATGTCAATCCTCTTTGCTTTGCTCAATGAATTTCCAAAATGATTAATATTTAATAAGCATTACCCTTTTAAATAAACTGCATAGTTGCAATCTAAATAGCTACGCTCTCAACTAAAAAAGCCTCAAAAGTGCATTATTTTGTCCAACAGCTGCAATGTTTGTCAAACTGTAGTGAGATTATTGATCTGGTATCACTTTATGTGGGTGGAGTAATACACGAGGCTGTACGAGTGCTGTTATTGCAGAATATCTCACGCCAATCAGCCAATTAGAGAAATAGACAGAATTGTTGTGTTTGTGTGTGTGTGTGTGTGTGTGTATGTGTGTGTGTGTATATATATATATATATAGTCTTATTATTTCTTATGCATAGCTTAAAGAGAATCTTGATTTCTAACATGGTTTTCTCTACAAAGCTTAACAAGTAATGCTATAGTTTAGCAACCTGATACTACTTTTTAGCCAGGCACCTCCATACTAGAGTTTTATAAAACAACATGAATCATTAAATCGCCAAACCCTTTCAAAGGTTTTCAAAATCCACTGGTGGCTAGAGGAGCTGGGAAGCAGAGCTACTGCTGAGTTACATATGCTAATGTTTCATTCATTTAGCAGTCCATTACGCCTCAGCATTTGGTGCCAAGAGGAGGGTCCTGATGACTGAACGCTGCTGCATGACAAACTGAGCTACTGTGCCTTCATACCCATGGCCACATCACAAGCATCTGTTTGGTCATGTTGATGTGACAAATGCTCCCCATTTCCCTAAACCTCCAAAGGCATGGAGGGAGTTTTGCATTCTGTCACTGTTGGATGCAACTTTGTACAGTGGGAACAAATCCACTGATCATAACAATGCACTCGAGTCATGATTTTATATGAATCTTGATTCTGAACTCATGTTAAAATAATGTATTATTATTATATGTTAGTGTGTTTATTATTTATCAAACATGGTAAAAAAAATGACCTTTGGTATGGACCTGGAGTGGTGGACTTGGACAACATTGACGCCAATATTCATAAATATGAAGCCGAATTAGATCACTGACTACATACAAGTGGATTTTTTAGTAACACTTTATTCTGATGGTCCCTATTGCACATCTTGCTGACTAAACGTTGCACTGCAACTACATGCAAATTACTTTTCATTTAAGTATTAGTAGAATGTCTACTTAATATCTGCTGATACTGCTCCTTCAGCAGACATTTAACTAACTATACAAAACTTAGCAAGTATATAGCAATTTAAACTAACCCTTACCACAACCTAACTTCTACTTCTAATCTATTGAGAATTATTTGGCATGTAGATGCAATGTAACCTAAATTCAACAAAATGCATTAAAGGGACCCTCAAAATAAAGTTATACCGAATGTTTTTACTAGTCTTTTTACATTGTCTGATTCCCTCTTGTAATTTTAACCCTTTGAAACACAGTCTAATCAGTGTGAATAGAATGTTCAGTGGTTAAATGATCAGCTAATAAATTCAAAGATGCTTTTCTGCAAAGGCACAAGAGTCAGAAAAAGACTTGCGCAGCGATTGTCAAAAAAGATGACAAATTGTAGAATAATTTTTAATCATAATTTTTAATCATTGGGAATGTGAGAGCGTATGGGTGTTTCCCATCCACTGCGTAACACATGTTGGATAAGTTGGCGGTTCATTCCGTTGTGGCGATCCCTGACAAATAAAGAGACTAAGCCGAAGAAAAATGAATGAATAATTTACTTAAGTCATACAAGATCAAGGTGATCTATATAGTGTTTTGAAAAAGTGTTTGCCTCTTACTGATAAGTATTACCCCTTAGAAATTGAATATTTAACTGGTAGTCTCATGTTCACAAACCACTAACAATCTTTTTTTTTAGTTATGGTTTTATTTTATTTCCATTCATTCATTCATTCATTCATTTTCTTTTCGGCTTAGTCCCTTTATTAGTCTGGGGTCGCCACAGCGGAGTGAATCGACAACTTATTCAGCATATGCTTTTATGCAGCGGATGCCCTTCCAGCCGCAACCCAACACTGGGAAACATTATTTTATTTTATTTATTTATTTATTTTTTAACTGTAGGCTAATGTAGAGTTGGGTTGTAATTCATTCATTCATTCATTCATTCATTCTTTTCCGCTTAGTCCCTTTATTAATTTGGGGTCGCCACAGTGGAATGAACCACCAACTTATTCACACACATACACTACGGACAATTTGGCTTACCCAGTTTACCTGTACTGCATGTCTTTGGACTTGTGGGGGAAAATGAAGCCTCCGGTGGAAACCCACACCAACACAGGGAGAACATGCAAACTCCATGTAGAAATGCCAACTGACCCAGCCGAGGCTTGAACTAGCGACATTCTTGCTGTGAGGCGACACTGCTGCCCACTGGGCCACCTTGCGGCCCTGGGTTGTAATTGTCAAGACAATCTAACATCTGACAAAGTATTCACCGCCATTTAGAGGCACATTTCTTTTTCGAAGGCATGCGGAAAGCTTTTAGAACACACCTGCTGGAAGTGAAGAGTCTTTTCCAGCAATTTCTTAACCAGAGGAAAGCGCTTTGATGCTGTGTTTATAATCACAGCTAGCTGATAACACACAGTGACAAGCACCCAAAGGCTTTTGAGCAGAGGCGCACACGCACACACATACACACACACTTCTATGTAAGCATGCAGATGATGCACAGATCTCAATTCAGAAGATGCTATTCAGTTCTGTGAGAGGCAGCACTAAATGACATTTGATCATTGGCTGTTCACAAATCACACATTCATATCATACACTGCTTAAGCCGAAGTCACACTAGAGTTTGAGTTTGCGAAATTCTGTCGTATGGCGCTGCGGAAAGAGGTGGGATTAAACAAGATGATTAGACATTTAAAAAAGCAAGTGATTGCTCCATGTTTTACATTTCTGTTCAGAGAGGTCATGTTTTGATCCTGGATTGGTCTCACGCAGTCAAGTGATGCGATTTCGCAGGTCAGAGTTCACCAATCTTGAACATTGCACTGCAGCAACCTGCGAAACTCCGACGCATGACCCTGCGTTTCTGGTCTGACGCATTCGCTTGCGTATGAAAGGAAGTCTATGGGGAGAAAAGCCCAGTGTGACCGCGGCTTTATTGCTATAACATGGTGGCACCTGTCATCCATCATGCCACTCTAAAGAGTTAAGAGGTTTGGCCATAGACTCTTTTTGATGCTTTTCATGGGTGACATTATTATTGCTGAGACTTACTTAGTCATTGTTTTACTAAATTGACAATGGCTCTCGATAGTTTACCTTATTCTGACAGGTTTAATTTTGCAAGGGAAAGAGGCAGCGTTAGATGACATTTGATCATTGGCTGTTCACACATCACACATGTATATCATATAATGCTTATTCCTACTATTACAGGCGCAGGCATGGTTTGTTTTTAACTATAGCTGAGATATCTTCAAGTAAAACTTAACAGATGCACATCTACACAACACACACACACACACAAACATATTTTTCTTAGTTTTCCACTGTACTCATAAATACAGAAAATTCAATGGGCTGTCTTTATTTTTGATTTTTTTTTAAAGAAAATAACAAATAAACAAACAAATAAAACATATTTTCATAAGTAAATACAAGTGAACAAAGCTGCAAACCTCATTACTTCAGAATTGTAAGGCTAATACGATGGAATTTTTGAGCATTTTTTATTTATTTTTTTGTGAGCTGTAAATTAGGAGTTTATCAAGGCAGACTTTGAGTGTTAAAAAGATCTGATAATGCATTAAAAAATGTCATATTTTGGTTTTGGGGTCTCCAACAACAGGCTTATATCAATACAAGATCAAAAAATAAAAACTTTCATTGTCTTATATGCATTTATTTTTACCTAATTATCCCAATGACTCCCATATTATTTGTTTTTGCGATTAATTAGTTCCCAAACCCCTTCTTATTGCTATGCTTATCTGCGCTGATTGGTCCGATGACCCAGTCTGTTAGTCGACTGCTTTTAGTGCGAGACACAGTTCAGCGTTCAGTGCACTCACCACAGCTTATTAATATTGTTGACGTAGTCAGAGTGCAGAGTATATGTGTGAGTCCAATGCAGGAGTGCATTAAAGCAATGCAGTTAAACACCAGCATATTGCTCTATTCTTAACCATAACACACATTCAGCATTAATCTACACAGTGGCAAAAGCTAAAAAATATTTTGAAACTTGACTACAGCACGTGTGTTGGAACAGCTAATGGTGGCCATAGCAATAACAAATGGCAGAGGATCGCAAGCTCACAAACGTGTTTGAATCCGTAAAGAAACTGGCACACACTATGCTTTCAACATGGTTTTAGAGGCAATATTAGAATATAAAGAGTTAACCAGATACACTACAAGCCACATGAAGTGGTTACAAGTAACAAAACACAATTAAAAACACATTTTGCAAGCTAAAGAAAACAAGGAGGCAACCATTTTAATCGCACACACTTACACTTATGAAATCGAGGAAGAAACTGGTCCATAAACTGTGTACTTTAAAGTTCCTGTCAAGCTCTGACAAAGTCCTTCAGAGCCCAGCATCTTCGCGACATGATTTTGCTACAGTGTTTGTCTTCTTTTTGCTACAGTGTTTGTGGACATGGGTTTAAATTTTCTGCGCACGCAACAAATGGGCAGGCTTGAGTTCCGTATTGACATCACGCCGACACGGCTAAAGATTTGTTACCCCGACAATTCATTTAAACCACTCTGAGTCGACTCTTTTATAGATGAATCTATAGTTTTAAACACGGTGCACTTTCAGATTTAAGCCTCAGCTGGATATTTCATTCCACTTAGAGCTGTGTTACACACTGTCTGGAAGGTCATTTTCAAAGACCCATAATAGGGGCTCTTTAAGTGTTACTGCAAAACTATCCAAATGTAGTACATACATTGTCAAATAATATAACATCTTGTTTATTGAACAGTTATGAAATACCACAAAATCAGTAGCTTTTAGTAAACATAAACACACACCCTGATATACAGTTGAAGACAGAATTATTAGCCCCCCTTTAATTTTTTTTTCTTTTTTAAATATTTCCCAAATGATGTTTAACAGAGCAAGGAGATTTTCACAGTATGTCTGATAGTATTTTTTCTTTCTAAAAAAGTCTTTTTTGTTTTATCTTGGCTAGAACAAAATCAGTTTTTAATTTTTTTAAGAACTATTTTACGGTCAAAATTATTTGCCCCTTTAAGCAATTTGTTTTTTTCGAAACTTGCCTAATTACCCAAATCTGCCTAGTTAACCTAATTAACCCATTTAAGTATTTTAATGTCACTTTACAAATATCCTAAAA
>CAIGQZ010030829.1:1252092-1266369 GCA_903798205.1 Danio tinwini | reverse complement strand
GGGGGGGGGGGGGGATGGACTCAGAGATGGAGTTTTACAGCATTTCTCCCTAGTAGTGGAATAGCGGCTCGTGCTTTACCATTCCTCCGTGTCAGTGAAAGATTGTCCAGCACATTCACACATGTGCACAATTATCTGCTTTTTTAGTAGGAGTGTTTTATTTACTCGCCCTCGCCTCCTTTGCCATAGTATTCTACCGCGACAGTGCGTCAGTGCGTAATAACTTATGATCTATTACTGAACCGATATCGAATTGTCCCCATCTGCATCGCGGTGCACCGAAGAAACGATTAATTTTGACACCCCTAGGTGGCACTGTAGAATCAGATTCTGAAACGTTTCAACACATTTGCTTCGACTGCTTCAGTGTTTCATGAAGTCAGTTTGCTTACGACTAGTAATAAAACCTGTGTTCATTTCATTCAAAATATATAAAAAATCCAATCGGGGCTGGGCAAAGCCAAACTTTTCTTTCTAATACTGTGATGTTTTGAAAGTCTATGCAGGGTGGCTATGAAGTATGACACAAAGAGTGGCAAATTTGCAGAAACACATTTTTTTTTTTTCATCATCATATTATTACTCATTGTTCAAGCACATTTTAACTGCTGCATAAACCATTTTAATCAGTGTTTTTGCACCTCCAAGCATCATAATTACATGCATTAATTTGATAGTGTAAAGCAGGACTCCTCTGTCCTGGTTTCTGCCAAGTTTAGTGCCAACCCTAATCAAAAACACCTGGACAGACTAATCAAAGTCTTTGAGATTAATTACAGGCAGGTGTGTTTGATTACAATCGGCACTAAAGTCTGCAGGACACTACTCCTTCTGTACCGGAGATGATCAGACCCCTAAAAAAAAAAAAAAAAAAAACACTTCTAAGATTGTACAGCACTCTTGGACAGCTTAATCTCTATAGTAAGTATTGACAAGCGTTACTTGTTGCTACACTGTTCTAATAGTAGTAACAGATGTTTTGTTTTGCATCAGATCTTTTGCTGAATACAAGTGGGATGGACTCTCTGCCCACACCCAAAACCATCTGCTTCTCTAAATAGTATTCATGGACACACATTCACGTCATGTAAATTCATGAGATTCAAATGCACTTATTGGAGCTTTGTAAACATTGGATTACAATCTGTTGTGTTACTTTGGTACTATCAAATGTGAAGAAAAACAAGCCAAAAAAGTATCTGATTATGCTTGTTTTCATTGGAACCTGGAACTTTGTACTCCGTAAGGTTAACTACAAATGTGCATCTGAACAATCAAGCAGATGTCTGGCCATCGAAATAGTGTACAAGGTCTTATTTCATATTATAATTCATTGGTAAATCGGTCTGTAACATTGTCTGCCTAGGACTGCCACGGACTATAGACCCCTTTTCACATTTTTGGGTTTCTCAGTAGCGGAATTCATCACATTTGGGAAAACTTGAATACAGCACATTTGGGAACGAAGAATACAGCAAATCTATTTTTTTTTACAATCTTATTTGCTCAAATAATAAAATAAAAACAAGACTTATCAATACTTTTAGACAAAAGGAAAAAAAAGTGTGAGACTGATAATTCTGTTAAATTAAATTCAACTTTATTTCTATAGCGCTTTTACAATGTAGATTGTGTCAAAGCAGCTTCACATGGATGATTATAGTAAATTAAAACAGTGTCAGTTCAATTTTCAATGTTTAAGTTCAGTTCAGTTTAGCTCAGTACAGTGTGGTTTAATAATCACTACTGAGAGTCCAAACACTGAGGAGCAGTTCCATCGATGCGCAGCTCTACAGATCCCGAACCATGCAAGTCAGTGGCGACAGGGGCGAGGAAAAAAATTCACCAATTGGCGTAAGTAAAGAATTAAAAAAAAACCTCTAGAGAAACCAGGCTCAGTTGGGCACGACCATTTCTCCTATGGCCAAACATCTTGTGCAGAGCTGCAGTCTAGGCGCCGGAATGCTGGACCTCAGCGAAGACTCGTCTGTCCCTGGAGCATCACAAGAATCAGTCTCATGCTCTACATACTTCGATGACCACCACAGCAGCTGCTCAGGATACAGCCTGGTCCAGGATTATGAAAACCTTGGGATCATCTCGTCACTGGTCTTGGATCGCATCAGTGGTGCTGCATAGTCTGAGGGCCTTAGGATGAGTATCCCTAGGTGGAAATATAGAATACAGAGAATAACTGCATACAGAGGCGAGAATAATGTCAAATTTACTCTCAGTCCCATAGACGCTCCCTTAGAAACATCTCGCACAATTGGTGATTTAGTTTTTTTTATAATATGAAGCAAAGATTATATATTACATACATTAATACATATAAATGTTCATACATTAAAAAAAAAAAAAAAAAAAAAAAAACTTTAAAGAATTGTAAATGCTGATGGCCGTTAGACCTGTCATAACAGGCTTGTTAAAAGGGTCCATAGTATGTCCGAATGTTACTTGGAAAGAGAGGATTCAGAGTCAAACTTAAAGTTAAAATTTCAAGACAATATGGTAGTAAAATGATTTGCTCCATAAATGTGTAAGAATGCAATTTAGAATAAGCCTACATTTGTATGACAACAATGCACCAGTAAATGGAAATATTTTCAAAAAAGTTTCACATTTACACTAATGTTCTCATGATAACATTTTCATAATCCCCATACATTGATATTTTGTGGATTTTAGGTTGGAAAGTGATCAAAATCCAACGCCTAGCCAGCATCTTAAACCAACGTCATATTGATGTCAAACACTGACATTTAGTCGTCAAGTATAGCAACTAAAATTCAGCATCTGATAGACATCATATTGGTAACAGCCGCACAACGTTAAGCTGTATCATCATTAGGCGCTGATATTTCGTTGTTTTTAGGTTGTGATGGAAAGTAACCAACATGTGGCATTGACGTTGGCTTGACGTTGGGTTCCAAACAAAATGCAACCTCAACATCTAAGGAAAATGTTATTTTGACGTTCAATAATAGCATTGATATTTTGCTGAGTTTCTGTTGGAAAGTAACTGAAATCTAACGTCGAGCTAAAATCTTCTACCAACGTCATATTGATGTCAAACACTGACATTTATTCATCAAGTATGTCAACCAAAATCCATGTCTGATTGACGTCATATTGGTAACATCCACACAATGTCAAGCTGTAACATCATTAGGCACTGACATTTGGTTGTTTTTAGGTTGCGCTGGAAAGTAACTAAAATGTAACATTGACGTCTGCTTGACGTTGGGTTCTGACATCAACCTGATTTTCATTTCCAAACAAAATGCAACGTCGACGATGAGGTTCAATGTCAATCATTTTGATGTCGTGCTTGCTGGGTATTTTATCCCAATGTTAGGATTTGTCCATATTTTACACAAATGGGTTGAAACATGTCAGCATTTTTGTACAATAACATTATTTTACTTATTCATAATTTGTCTGGTAATTATATTTTTTGTTAGAATAAATGCATGCTATTTTGTATTTACTGTCACTAGTATCTTTCTGGCAATTGCAGCTATAGGGATAGCTTAACCAAAACTAAAACTTCTGTCATAATTAACCTTAATTATTCTTAAAAATTAGAATTAGACTTTTACTTGGTTCAAACATGCTTGACTTTCTTCACAAAAGATTATTTGAAGAAAGCTGAAAACCAAACGAAGTAATTATAATGAAACTACCCAGTATGTTTTAGAGTAAACTTTTAAAATATGCTTTTTGGTCCCACTTTATATTAAGTGTCGCTTATACCTGTGAACTTACATGGTAACTGGATGTGTAAGTAGTAACAGTGTATGTACACACAGGTACATAGTACTTACTTGTGTAATACTGGTGTAACTACACACATGTAACAACACACTGAATAGTATGTGTAAGTTCAAATGTGTAACAGGACATTGGTAACAACAAGATCTGCATAAGTGCATTATGTAACAACAATATACTTGCAGGTGTTTTCCCAATCCCACACCTGTTTGCATACCATGTACTGTACTTCTGAACACTGTATTAGAAAAAGAATGGCAGAACTAACGCTGCATTAAAAGGTTTAACCTTGTGATACCAGTGTAATTACAGGGTAAATCATCAGGAACTGTCCACTCAATATAAAGTGTAAAATGGTCACAAATTACTGTGTAATATATAAAACCTAAGCCTTTGTGCAACTGTTTTACAACAGCAAACTTCTGCCAAAAAGTATAAGTGTGTTCAGAAATATACAAATGTTGTTTTAAGGTAAACTGTAGAAACAGTAATCACATTAAAGTGGGTAGTTTACCAAAGGTTGTGTTATTAATGTTCTGTTATACATTTGAACTTTTACTATTCAGTGTGTTGTTACATGACTGTAGTTACACCAGTATTACACAAGTAAATACTATGTACCAGTGTGTACATACACTGTAGTTACATACTACTTACACATCTAGTTACCGTGTAAGTTCACAGGTATAAGCGACACTTAATATAAAGGGGGACCTACTTTTTTTATTCAATTTATGCAAGTAGAGGCACATTTGTCCAATTATCCTCTGTTCAATTATTTGCTAACACCGCTTTTAAGGAAATGTGATTATTACTGCTTTTATGGTTTTTATTTATATTCTGCACATGGCTGGTCTTCCTCATGTTCTGTCAGAAGGAATAACCATCTGCCCATGTGCCTGTCATACTGCTCTCATTCCTCTGTCCTCCACTTTAATGCACCCGTTCACTAGACATCATGTCCTGCGAGGCAGCCGTAAGCTCCGTCCAGCTGTTTCACACTTCCCTTCAGATTTTGGACAGCCTGTTCGAGCTAATGTAAAGCCAGCGTGGAGTCCCAAAGCACACCTAAGCTCCAGACATGAGCTCGTATTCACCAAAAAATACAATATCTTACCACTAAGAATTGTTATAAGTGACAGTGACGGTTTTGAATTCTTAAAATCTATTCACAAAGCTGCTGAGACTATTCTTTTTCAAAGGAATAGAAAGAAATCTTACGCTGTGGTCACACTGCAATTTTCATCCCATAGACTTCCATTCATATGCATGCGAATGCGGCAGAAAAGAAATGCAAGCTCATGCGACAAGTTTTGCAGTTCACTGCGTTGCAAAGTTTAAGCTTGGTGAACTCTGACTTATGAAATTGCATCACATGATTGCGTGAAACCAATCAAAGATCAAAATATGACCTCTCTGTGCAGAAATGTAACATATAGACCAATCACTCGCTTTTTTAACGTCTAATTATCTTGTTTAATCCGCCCCTTTTCTCAGTGCTGTATGACAGAATTTAGCAATTTTTCAAACTCTAGTGTGATCGCGGCACTAAACTAAAAGTAAGGGTGAGGTTAAACTCATTGCTACAGAATGATGTCAGCAAGCTTACAAACTATGCATACAGTGATTGGCTGAAACGTAATGTGTCATAGAAATACTGAGAAATATTAGAGTACAATATTATGTTGTCATATTCAAATAAAGGTTCTAAAAAATGTTGCCACAGGTAATTAAAGCTTTTAATAATGCAGGCTAAGTTTCCAAAATGAAATTAGTATTATGTTCAGCTAATTGTCAGCCTAGTATTTGTGTGCTTATTGAAAATAATTAGTCGATATGAACATAAACAGCCTTTTAATTAACATATTAGAATAATCTTGGCTGATTGTTGACATGCGAATGTGAAAGTAAGCCAAGCTGGACACAGGAACAAAAAACTTAACAAAACAGTTATGCAATTATTGATTAACTGCATACGGAACGAGCGACATGGTGGCTCAGTGGTTAGCGCTGTCATCTCACAGCAAGGTTTAAGTCCCGGCTAGGCCAGTTGGCATTTCTGTGTAGAGTTTGCATGTTCTTCCTGTGTTCACATGGATTTCCTCTGGGTGCTCTGATTTCCCCCACAGTCCAAAGGGTTGCGCTTTAGGTAAATTGGGTAAGCTAAATTGGCCATAGTGCATGAGTGTGTGTGTGTGTGTGTGTGTGTGTGTGTGTGTGTGTGTGTGTGTGTGTGAGTGTGTATGGGTGTTTTCAAATACTGAATTGTGGCTGGAAGGGCATTGGCTGCATAAAACATATGCTGAAATAGTTGGTGGTTCATCCCACTGTGGCAACCTCTGAAATGGAGACTGGGCCAAAGGAAAATGAATGAACGCCTGAATACAGAACACAAGTCATTGCAATTACTTAATATTTCATAATAATCCAGACGTGCTTTCATGTGTGTCCATGTTTGGCATGTATTGATTGTCGTTCAGTCTAACCTTATGACAGCGAAGATCCTACAGTCTGACATGAGCAATATTATGTTAACGCAGTCTGACAAGTGTCTTGTTTGGGTTATCTACACCGCATGGTATGTGTGTATATGTGTGTTAAGATTCATCAGCTGGGTGGTCACGTGTCTTGTTACCACTCACAGCACCCAGGTGTTTGCTATCAGTCACAGCTGTTGCGCTTTCCGTGCTATATATGTTCAGTGTTTTGTAGATAGCGTTATCAGTCTGTTGTTGTTCCCTCCTGTGTCTGCTCCCTGTTAGACATTCTTGCTCGTCCTGGTGGTGGGTCTTTGCCATAAGCCTGTTTCATTCGGACCTTATGCACGTCTCCGTTTCATTGATGTTGTTACTACTACCTGCTCTGATGACAACATTATCTGTGAGAGACTTCATCCCAATCCGTTACTCTGATGAACTTTACCGCTGGTAAGCATGTCGATTTCCTTGAGAGTTGCTACCTAGTGCTAACCTTCCCCTTCCCTCGATATCTGGTGAGATATCAGTGAGAGACTTCTATGTGGCGCTATTTCTCGAATGAACTTTTATCGCTGTTGAGCGTGTTGTATTCCCGGTGTAAGCACCCTTGCTCAACACTATATCTGGTGAGATCTATACCAGTTGTGACTCTTTAATAAAACATCTTGCATTCACTTGCATTTGGGCCTCCTGTGTATATCTTTTTGACAGAGATCAGTCCGTTCTGTCACAAAGATAGACACATAGAAGTCTCTCACTTATATCTCACCAGATATCGAGGGAAGGGGTAGGTTAGCGCTAGGTAGCAACTCTCAAGGAAATCGATACGCTTACCAGCAGTAAAGTTCATCAGAGTAGCGGATTGGGATGAAGTCTCATCACAGATAATGTTGTCATCAGAGCAGGCAGTAGTAACAACATCAATGAAACGGAGACATGCATAAGGTCCAAATGAAACAGGCTTATGGCAAAGACCCTCCACCAGGACGAGCGAGAACGTCTAACAGGGAGCAGACACAGGAGTGAACAACAATGGACTGATAACGCTATCTACAAAACACTGAACACATATAGCGCGTGGAAGGCACAACAGCTGTGACTGATAGCAAACACCTGGGTGCTGTGAGTGGTAACAAGACACGTGACCACCCAGCTGATGAATGTAAACACACACATACACACACACCACGCGGTGAAGATAACCCAAACAAGACACACCCACTTCCCACACACACAAACACACACACACACACACACATGCAAGAAGCACACACCTACAGGTAAGTAAGTTAAAGCAGGGTTGGAACTAAACTGTGCAGAGCTTTGGCCCTCCAGGAACAGGATTCGACATCTGTGATTTAGAACATACCTGTCAACCCTCCATTTTCCCTGGGATTCTCTCGTATTTTACTATTCTATCCTGATATCATCCCGTTTGTAGGATGGGAAGAAGAAGACAGGGTCGGCGGTAAATGGTAAGTAAAGGTTTTATTTATAATCTTATCACACAACACGTGTAGCTGTGGATGTGTGTGTGCTCTCCTCTCTCCCTCCCGGCTGCTCCTTCTCTCCTTAAGAAGGGTGTCTCTCCGGCCCAATCACTAGAATAAACAGGTGTTATTTATTATTTCTGATTGGCCTGCTGATTAGCCGCCGGGCTCCTAGCATGCTCTCCCCCCTCATTGGGTGTTCGATCATGCTTACCTCTCCACATACCCCCACAGCCCGACTCAGGCCGGGCTCCAGGACGAGAGAGAGAGAGAGAGAGAAAGAGGGGGAGATAAGAGAGAGGTTATTTCGCCGACCCTGGACTTCGCCACCAGGTGATCCTCCGCCAACTGGATGGCCGTCTCCAGATCATCTGGCCGGTGGCACTGGACCCACTCCGATGTTCGGGAGGGGAGGTGGGTGATGAATTGTTCCAGTACCACGGCATCCACCAGCTGGTCAGTGAGTGGTCTGGCCATCCTGTACCAGCCATCTGCGGCAGGCGTCACGGAGCTGCTGGGCGAACATGAAGGGCCCACTGCAGAATGGCTCGCTTCAGGTGAGCGTACTCCAGGAGATTCTGGGCCGGCAGCTGTTGTGCAGCAATTTGAGCTTCGCCTGATAGTAGCGGGATGATTCGTACCGGCCACTCGGCCCGCGGCCAGCCACACGCCTTCGCCATTTACTCAAAAAGATCAATAAACACTTCCGGGTCGTCCTCTGGCGCCATTTTCTGTAGCGCGATGGGAGGGTGGGTGGCAGATGTCGGAGCGGGCCGGATCTCCTGGACCAGCAGACTCCGGATTAGCTCGCGGTCCTCCCGCTGGGCCTCCACGAGGACTTGGAACCGTTGTTCAAGATCTTTCTTAAGTTCTACCAGCGCATGATGTTGTTCTTTGTGGAGAACCGCGAGCGCCTGGATGACTTCCGCACACGGAGTAGTTGACGGAGTGGACATTCTGGCAGTAAAGTTTCTTCTTCTTCCCGGGTTTCGGCACTACTGTAGAAAAGTTCGTTTGTAGGATGGGAAGAAGAAGACAGGGTCGGCGGTAAATGGTAAGTAAAGGTTTTATTTACAATCTTATCACACAACACGTGTAGCTGTGGATGTGTGTGTGTGCTCTCCTCTCTCCCTCCCGGCTGCTCCTTCTCTCCTTAAGAAGGGTGTCTCTCCGCCCCAATCACTAGAATAAACTGGTGTTATTTATTATTTCTAATTGGCCTGCTGATTAGCCGCCGGGCTCCTAGCATGCTCTCCCCCCTCATTGGGTGTTCGATCATGCTTACCTCTCCACAGTATTTTCCTATATTTCTCCCGTATTATTTATCTTTCCATGAAGGGTGGCAATAGACATTAAAGAGCCAATCCTCCCTATATGCAACCCATACCTCTGAACCACCAGAGCACGCCCCTTGCTCTTAAACATGAATCTATTCTGTGCTTTCATTTTATTTAAGCATGAAAACACTTTGAAATATCAAAATGGCGGGATTTCCTTCCTTTCCATTACAGGCACCGTTGCCCCTCCTATGCAGTCCGTCAGCTCATGCAGCCAAATGGATTCTGTACAAGAGTTTTGAAGCAGAGCGAAAGTGGACATTCTGGGTTTTGAGTGCATGATTAAATAGACATACATACACAATAATAATAATAATAATAATAATAATAATAATAATATCTAAAGATGACAATCTTGGTGAGTTTTGTCCTAAATGAGCATAAAAACCTAGGAAAGTAATCGAATGCTTTCATTATAGATCTGTGCATTTTTAAAGTGATAACTTGATTCAGTTTTTTATAATAGCGATTTATTTTTATATACTACTACTACTACTACTACTACTACTACTACTACTACTACTAATAATAATAATAATAATAATAATAATAATAATAATAATAATGAAATTTATTACTGAAATTTATTTATTATTATTAATATTTGTTTACAATGAAACCGCTCCAGGTGAACAGATTTAGTAATTTGGGGACTTTATTATTATTATTTTGTTTGTTTGTTGTTTGGGTGGTTAACATTCATTGGGATTCATCACATCTCAATGTTGAAAGGTATGATTTAGGATGAATTAAAAAGTGCACCATGTGAGCTGGGCTTTAAACTGTGTATTATGAGCTACAATCAGCTTTAATATGTTCTTGTGATTATGGGTCATGATGTTCATAGACTCACTGACCAGATAAGAAAGGACAACAGTAGAAGCTCTGTGCATCTGTACTGTTTTAGTGAACTTGTCTGCTTTTCCCTCCGGCCACTGTAAGCTTTCTCTGGCTTATGACAGGCTAAGGAAGGTGTCTTTGGAGAAACAGTGAAATATTCAAACATCTCTCTAATGATGGACGACAGCCAGAGGAATGTAAAGCAGCTGCTGTCTCATCAAATTCACTGTCAGTAGTTTCTCCCAGCTGCCCTTCTGATGTACTACACATCAATCAGCGCACCATTAAGGACTGAAATTTTGGACACTTTCACAAAAAGCTTTGCTCCATTCATCACAAAAGCCAGAAGATATAAAAGATACTTCTGCCGCTGCAGTTCTTTACTTAAAGAGTGTCTTTTATTTCCTAATAAGTCTGAGTTAAAGGAATAAGTTTTAAAGGGAAAATGAAAATTGCCATCACGTCAGTCTTACACGACCCTCATGTCATTCCAAATCCGTATGGCTTACTTTGTTTGGGATTGTTTTGAAGAATGTTCACAGTGATCTGTTATTTTAATAAAAGCACACTGTGGTCAGGGAATCAGTTGTCCAAAAAGTACTCTAAAAGAACATGCTGTGTATATATAAAAGTGAAAAAGTGTATTTTTAAGTAGTATCTGCCAGGAAACATTCATTCATTCATTCGAGTTCATTGGTAAACAAAGAAGTCTTTTCAAAAACTTTTCAATGTATATCCAGCCCAATCTCTTGAGGAAACGTAAGTATTTTACGTTTTGTCAGTTTAGTGGCTAATTGGTACCAATTTGAGTTCAGTTGTACGAAAATGTATGATTTTAAAAAGGAGGCGTGGCACCTAACCCCACCCCTAACACCAACTGTCATTGGGTGATGAGGAAATCGTACTAATTTGTACGAATTAGATTATACGAATTCATACGAATTAGCCACTAAATCAAAAAGTTACGAATTGCCGTGAGATTGTGTTGGTATATCATACCATCAAATGTATTTTAGGAAATTGCAAAAATAAGAACTGCATGTTGTCTCAAGGCAACATTGTACTGTAATTGAATCATATGGCTATGTCAGGCATACTAGATTGCAATACAAGTATACTTGTACATTACTATTCCATACATTATTATCAGTCACTTGTAGATTGCCAAAGCTGTTTCTAAATAAGCAGTTTTGCTTCTACTGTACATGTCTACTGCCATATTAATTAGATTTTATATGTATTTTATAAATGTAAACAATATAAAGTGTATTATTTTTTTAGATAGACTTGACAGGCCTAATTGGAGTTAAGATGTGAACCAAAATCAGCAGAAACCTATACATGCAAATAAAAGAAAGCTTAATTTATAATTTCATCATTGTCATTTCATAATTAAAAATGAGGTGACATGGTGGCATAGTGGTTAGCACTGTTGCCTCACAGCAAGAAGTTTGCTGGTTCGAGTCCCAGCTGGGTAAGTTGGTGTTTCTATGTGGAGTTTGCATGTTCTCCCCGTGTCCGCGTGGGTTTCCTAGAGGTGCTCCTGTTTCCCCCACAGTCCAAACACATGTGCTAGGTGAATTTAATAAACCAAATTGCCTGTAGTGTATGTGTGTAACTGTATGGAAGTTTCCAAGTGCTGGGTTGCTGCTGGAAGGGTTTCCACTGTGTAAAACATATGCTGGATAAGTTTGCGGTTCATTCCGCTGTGGTGACCCCTGATGAATAAAGGGAATAAGCTGAAGGAAAATGAATGAATAAATATTTAATATCAATATCAATTATGTTTAAGGGTGGCACAGTGGCATGGTTAGCACTGTCGCCTCACAGCAAGAAAGTCATTTGGTCAAGTCCCGGCTGGACCAGTTAGCATTTCTGTGTGGAGTTTGCATGCTCTCCCTGTGTTTGCGTGGGCCATAGTGTATGAGTGTGTATGGATGTTTTCCCACTGGGTTGTGGCTGAAGGGCATCCGCTGCGCAAAACACATGCTGAAATAGTTGGTGGTTCATTCCACTGTGGCGACCTCTGAAATAGAGACTAAACCAAAGGATAATGAATGAATGAATTAATTAATTGTGAAAAGTCATATAATGCAATTGAATTAGTTTTTATTTCACAACATGGCACAGTGGCAGCACGGTGGCGCAGTGGGTAGCACAATCGCCTCACAGCAAGAAGGATGCTGGTTCAAGCCCCAGCTGGGTCAGTTGGCATTTCTGTGTGGAGTTTGCATGTTCTCCCCATGTATGCGTGGGTTTCCTCCGGGTGCTCTGGTTTCCTCTACAAGTCCAAAGACATGTGGTATAGGTGAACTGGGTAAGCTAAATCGTCTGTAGTGTGTGCGTGCGTGTGTGTGAATGAGTGTGTGTGGATGTTTCCCAGTGATAGGTTGCAGCTGGAAGGACATCCACTGCGCGAAACATATGCTGGATAAGTTGGCAATTCATTCCGCTGTGGTGACCCCAGATTAATAAGGGGAATAAACAGAAAAGAAAATGAATGAATGAATGAATGAATGAATGAATGAACATGGCACAGTGTACATTAATCAGCATTGCTCAAGAATGTAAATGTACCCTAAATAGCCAAAATACTTCATTGTCTCCAGATATTGCCAGATGTATGTTGCCAGAGGCCTAGACCAATACAAATACAAATTCAAACTACAAACAAATTAAATGGACAACAAGACTACAGCAATAGCAAAAAAACTATGTTCACAATTTTGATTACTAAGAAGCCATTACTCTGAGGTTATACTAAACTGAATTAAATGATACACCGTTTCTAACATTTCTAACATTCTCAAATTCTACTAATGTGATGCTCGAAAAAAGAAAAACAAGCTTGACCAAATAAGTTTTTAAATAAGGGGAAAAATGCAATCAGCAGCTGCACCCCATAGTTATTCTATTTTCTGCAGATTTTAATTACATAAAGTCAACCATGCATGATTTTGTAAACTGCACAAACATTTTTAAATGTAATGATGTTTTGCTAACTAAGCTAATAACCTTGGTATCCTCAATATCATCATTGGGCAGTGTTAGTTCAACTTGTTTGACAAAACATATACAGTTGAGGTCAGAATTATTAGCCCCCCCTGAATTATTAGCCCCCTTTTTTATTTTTTTCCACAATTTATGTTTAACGGAGACAATGCTTTTTCAACACATTTCTAAACATAATAGTTTTAATAACTTATCTCTAATAACAGATTTATTTTATCTTTGCCATGATGACAATAAATAACATTTTACTAGATATTTTCCAAAACACTTCTATACAGCTTAAATCAATCAAGACCTTTATTTGTCACATATACTTCTATGTATTCACATACACTACTGTATACACATACAGTGACACAGGGAAGCCGAAAGAGAACACAGGAAAGCCGAAAGAGAAGAAAGTATTTCAAATTTATGTCAATATCTGCCAATTTCACAGATATTTAATGTCCGTCACTGGTCTCCAGTCCTGGCCAAATCTTGCTGCAAAGCCAATAATTTCACCACGATGTTTCCCATTTAAAGTCTGGTTATTAGCGACCCTGCTCATCCCCGTTTAAATCAAGCCGGCCAGCTTGGTGGGGTTTTGAGCAGCACTAACCGATTTCATCAATCGTCGATACCCCAAGGCCCCGCATAAGCCCATCAGCAGAAACCCTGTTATCAAAGTTCGAATAGGTAGATATCTTCAATATGCTCCAGTGACAGAGCAGTTAGGTATCCAGCTGCAAACGTCCCGGCAGGATAAGTGGGCTCTCCCGAGCCCAAACTTCTCGTCGAGAAGATGGTGTCAATTGCATTCAGAGACCAGTTGATCAAATCCATAATTCCTTATTTGTTTTGGGTAGCAGGGCACGGAGAGCCTCAGAGATAGAATAAGACGAGACAAGAGGAGCCAGCCAGGAGAGATATGAGGCGGAGAAGGAAAAAGTGTGACCGCCTTCGCCAAGAGAAAAAGAGAGAAAGTGACACTTAAAGTGACATTTTAAGGCATAACTAGGGTAATTAGGTTAACTTGGCAGGTTAGGGTAATTAGGCAAGTTATTGTATAATGATGGTTTGTTCTGTAGACTATCAAAAAATAATTTTGACCTTAAAATATTTATAAAAAAATTTAAACTGCTTTTATTATAGCCAAAATAAAACAAATTATTTTTTTCCCAGAAAAAAATTAATAAAAATAAATCAGACATACTATGAAAATGTCCTTGCTCTGTTAAACATAATTTGGGAATTATAAAAAAAAAAAATAAATAAATAAATAAAGGGGGTTTAATAATTTATATTCCCAGTATGTGTATACATATACAATAGATACACAGTATATATACACATATATATATATAT
>CAIGQZ010030829.1:1191009-1204595 GCA_903798205.1 Danio tinwini | reverse complement strand
AATAATAATAATAATAATAATAATAATAATAATAATAATAATAATAAAACAGAGAAATGTGAACAAAACATTTATTAGACACATAATTAGAAACAGGACAGGAGGTAAAACAACAATAATGGTAAACAAGACAAGGATTAAAACATGGCAGGAGAAACAGGGAAACATGCTTTGTAAATGCTTTACAGGGAAAACAAGACTCAGCAAAGTGTCTGTGTGAATGAGGTGTCTTTATAGTCCTAGTGATCAGTGCATCATGAGCTTCCAGCTGTGTGTGTGTGTGTGTGTGTGTGTGTAATCAGAAAATGGTTCCTCCATTTGAATTATAGTTTTAGCATTTGATTTGTCATTTAATTATTACAGGATTTTACTGGGTTATTTGTGAAAATTAAAGATGAAATACATTTGTTTTCTCATTCGAGAACGCCTTTTGATTTATTATTTGGTCGTTTGCGCATTTGATTCATCATTTGGGTAGTTACAGTAGTATTATTTTGTTGTCATTACAAATGAGATTAACGTTATTATTATTTTTGTCGTTGTTGTTAGAGTTAGAAATACTGCAGCCTTTATTTTTTCAAGTGAGGAGGTCTGAGATTAACTAATCTTTTTAACTTAATGAAGAAAATTTAGATTTTGGTTAAGTAATCGTGTTGGATGTAGTTGTAGACATTTTTTACTGATCTTTGCCAAACCAACACAAACAAAGGACCGGATTGATTACATAAATAATTAGCATTATATACAGGATGTCTACTTAATATCAGTATTGTACATTTGCTGTTTGTAGATGCTGAAAATATGTCTCTATTTTATGTTTCAGTGTATATTCATATGTAAGATAATGTATTTTGGTAGAATCAGTTTACCTACTGTATAATACACAAGGATATCGATGCATGCATCCTGTTTTCACTTTACATAAAGCCATGAATGATGCATTTATGCAGGTTAGTAACTGTAATCCAAACCATACAATCAGTCAATGAAACATTTTTATTTTATTTTTAATTTTTATTTTGAGTCCACTAACAGGATACAATGGCATGGTTTACAAAATCGAAGGAAAAGAATGCAGACCTTTCTGATTTCACTTTATAAGTGGGAGCTAGAAGCACAGAGTTTGTGAAATATCACAGTTAATATGGATGTCATGACAGGACTGTCACAGCTCCTCTGGTTTCCTGCATGTGAATCTGCGAACATGACACCGAGGATATGCTAATTCAGTTCATGTTAACACAATGTGACTCCATTCTTACTCGAGATGCAGGGTACTTCTGACAGCCTCCAGTGCTGATTTGTGAGTGTGGTTCCAGTTATTCCCCCTATATATGCTTCTATTTGCATCATAAAGGATCAGGTTATATTGTATTATACACATTTTTTTTTTTGCATGTTTGTCACTCTTTATTGTTTCAGACCATTAAACAACTTTCAATATTAGTCAACAATAACAAGGTATTTAGGGAAAATAACCGTGTGTGCCTCCCTAATTTCATTTCAGACACTGTGGAGTACTTTTTTGAAATTGTAACATATTTGTGTGTGTTGAGCACCAGTTAAGACAACATTAGCACCTGTCAGCTTTAATTGTGGGGAAAACTGGATAGTTTAGAGCTTTTGTCAGCTTTGTTTATCTCCTGGGTTTAAAATAATTTTTTAGAAAGGGATCAAAATCGATGACGTAGCGCTCGTCTGCCTGTCTAGAGAAGATGTGATGGTTTCTTATTATTATTATTCACAGCTGAGTTTTCTCATCCTTTGAGAAGACCCTGCTTCTTAATTATTCATGACAGCATGTGCTTTCCAAAGACAGACCTGCTAAGCTGTGAGACCACATCCATGCATGGCACGCAGTATTTAGCCATTTATGAAGGGTTGTATGTGTTTGTTTCCATGATCCATGGGTTTTGTTGCATGTTTTTTTCCCTGCAATGCTGTCAGGGCTATTACAGCAAAGCTGTTGGTTTGCAGCAAGTATTTTTGTTGGGAGAGCTGTACGAGAGTTGGAGAATGACAGACTTTGTCTTTTATCAGTTGAGTTTGTTACCATTCAGACACATCGCCTATCCGTGCTGCTGTGTTCGCCTATGTTTAAAATCCTCCGGATTACTGGCAGGGCTAATGGTTAAATAGATAGGGTGAGAGACCTGCTGCACTGCTCCACTGTGTCTGCATTCAGACCCGGTTATTCAGGAAGAGAGAAGTCCTCCTTGTTCATAGTGTTAATATAAACATGATTATGATATATGATATAACAAATTGTAGTTATGTGTATAGGAGATTATGAATAACATATGTAGCAGGGCATAAAATTAATATCTGTTTATTTCTTTGTATTTTAACTTTGTAAACTATAAAATCATGGGTCTTCCCATGGTTTGTGGCTAATTTTGTGAGCCAACTGACAGTTGTTCGCTCTCCCTGCTCTGTCGCCCACGCCCACTCCCCCCTCTGCTTGCAGAGCTCTACGTCCATCATAAAGCACTTTTTTAAAGGGACCCTTTAAAAACTGCATAATGTGGTTAACTGTGTCATCTTTGACTAATTGCTATATTACAGTTTTTCTCCATTCGTTTGGCTCAGTTCTTGAAACATGAATTACATTCTCAATACTCTAAGATTGTTTTGCAAAACAGTCTTACAGTTCAGCACAACACTATAGCTCACTCGCAAAAGCTCATATCTTTCCCAAAACTCTTTGTTCATATTTCAAAACAAAATTTCCTTCTCATTTAAACAGTCAGTGTCCCCCAAAATCCTTTGTCTCTTTGGCATTGCGTAAGCACTGCAAGTCAAAATGTTTAGATGTTTTGTCAACATGACAGGACCATTGAGATATACCTCATGTCCACCTTTCAGTCTTAGCCCAGTTTTTGAAAATGGCCACTGAACTGTTTTATTTTTTTTTTTGTCTTTTGACAGAATGCAATTGTATAAATGGTTCAGTTCAATGGCTAATTTGTATATGTTCAGTCGTGCAAAAATGTATGATTTTAAAAAGAAGGTATGGCACCCAACCACACCCCTAAACCCAATCATCATTGGTGGATAAGCAAATCATAATAAATTGTATGAATGAGATCATACAAATTCATTCGAATTAGCCACTGAATCAAAAAGTTATGAATTGCCGTATGATAGTGTTGGGATTTTAGGTTAAAAATAGACTCCAAGGTTTGACATCATACATTGCACTCATACTACCAATGAAATTGTAAGTCTTATCAATCACACACATAAAGTAATTAACATACATAAGAATAAAAAATGTACAGCATAATATACTGTAATATAAATAAACAAACAAAAAACTATGGAAATTATATGCAGCCTACAGTGCTTGACTGGTCATCTGAGATGTGTGAAATTCCTCCTTTGTTAGTCAAGTTCTAGTTTTACCTGACTGCCAGTTGCTGTAATAAATGTATCAAATGTTCCACAAAGTCATATATGATATTCATGGTATTATGTTCTTGACTAATTTTGACAATTGAACAGACTATTGTGCATGTGATGACTTATACAATGAAATGATGCTGACACATTTTGGAGCAAACAACCATTGAACTGAGAATCAACAATCAATTTAGATCAACTAGATCTATTCACTTAGAAACATTGTGCTAAATGTAGGCTAGATGTACTTAGACATTTGCAATTTGATGAAATGAATGAGAAAAATATATTCTGTTGTGAACAATTGCCAAGTGGTTTGGAGGCTTGTCCATGTTGTTTTGAGAATGTAATTTCAGTTTTTAAGAAATGAGCCAAACCAATAGAGAAAAACTGTGAAAGAAATAAAAAAAAGTAAGGGGCAATTATGCTTTCACACCACTGTACTGTATATATAATAAAAAGCCCAAATAGATGAGAAGCAGTACTTTAAATTACACTCAAGTAACTCAAGTAATTTTTTTTCTGTTCTTTATCATTAACATTATTCCTTTATTCATTTTCTTTTAAGCTTAGTCCCTTTATTAATCTGGGGTTGCCACAGCGGAATGAACCGCCAACCTATCCAGCCAACCCATGCTCATTCTGAAAACGTACCTCTGCACACGTTTCTGGAGGCTGCGAAATACATCCCGGGAGGTACGTATTTTTGCAGTTTTTGTTTTCGCAAATCCACAAAATGCCGCTGTGTACGCTGTTGGAGATCTCAAATTTCTCTTGCGAATGCCGTTTGCGCCTGCTGTTCTCGCGTAAACCCACCAGAGGCTGCTGTTGACTGACTGACTGTTTGACTGACTGGATGACTGGATGACTGACTGACTGACCGACCCACCTGCCTCCTTCTCTAAACCCAACCAATTTTATCGATTGACCCGGCCGCCCACCCACCCACTTCCCTAAACCCAACCAACAAGTTTCAAAAGCAATCCAGACAAAAAGAAAAGCCCTTGTCTGATTTTTACCACATTTTCAGATTTTACCACATTCTCTCCCCGTCCTCGTGGACAATTCCTTTCTGCGTCTTAAGTCCGCTGATGTACAGGACGAGGTAACAGGACAAACTGGTTGCAGCAGGAAAGTCGTCCAACCGGAAGTAAGCAGTCAACTAGTAAGCGTGAAAAGAAATGGCCAAAAGAATCACACTGCCCTGTAGCGTTCGATAAAAAAAATAAATATTGCAGCCATACGTACCTCTGGGTACATAATTTGCGGCCTCCAGAAACATACATAGCACTACATTTTCAGAATGAGCCTGTGTTGTATCCAGCACATGTTTTACGCAGCGGATGCCCTTCCAGCTGCAACCCATGGCTGCGAAACACCCATAGACTCATTCACTCACATACACTACGGACAAGTTTTTAGCTTACCCAATTCAGCTATACCACATGTCTCTGGACTTGTGGGGGAAACCAGAGCACCCGAAGGAAACCCACACAAACATGGGGAGAACATGCAAACTCCACACAGAAATGCCAACTGACCCAGCCGAGGATTGAACCAGCAACCTTCTTGCTGTGAGGCGATCTTGCTACCCACTGTGCCACCGCATCGCCCCTCAATAACATTATTAAAATCTAAATTAATGTAATAAAAGACAAAGAAAAAACAACCACTAACTGAAAACCAGAGCACATTTAATCTGGAACAGAACATACAGTCACCATCAAGCAACACCCAGGCCTAAACATACAATGTCCCCAGTGGCCTGAATGACCAAATTTGGGAATTCAATTTATGGGGAGGTATCATAACAAGTTTACCTAGCATCAGAGGCACCGCTGGCTGGTACAGGCCCTATGACAATGTTCTGATAATAGCGGGTGGGGGTTTTCGTGAACAAAAGTAAAGAAATGTTTGTCGCGGACGAAATTGAAGAAAGGGGGTGAGTCAGGGTTAGCGGACGAAAGTGAATTGGGATGGGGTGGGGTGGGGTCGCGGTGGGGGGTTGGCAGGAGGAGGGAATTGCTGATTGGGGGGCTCCTAATAGTAACTCTGGGGGCCCCAAAACGGCATGGGCCCTTAGAATCTTTCTAACTTTTCCTCCCCTAGCATTTTTGAGAAAACAGAGCAACATTTGGGAAAATGCATCACATCAGTTGCCTTCTGATTTTAGGGATAATAATAACGGATCATTTTAAAAACATAAAACAGAATCTGCTGTAACTTAGATATTAACGGGGAAGCTTGCGTTTACAGTGAATATAGAGCAGCTTGAGTTACACTCGCGTCAAAACTGTTACGCACAGCAGGTACAGCATACATATATAATATTAAACAACTAAATATCATACTTTCTGTTCTCTTCTTTTTAAAGAATGCAAAAAGTTGCATTTAAACTGCTCTATTAGACATTTAGAAAATCACGTGAAATGACTCAAATTAACTGTATTTCACTTGTGCGAGCCACCTTACTACAATACTGAGTTCTGATTGGTCAATCATCATTGTTTATAAGTCATAAATGACCATAAATAGAAAATTGTAATATTTAATTTGCATGATAAGTTTTACATTACACACACTGTTGTTAATTTAAAGGGGATGGGAAGGGGGGATGGGAACCACACTGAACTGAACTGAACTGACACAGTTCAAATGTTTCAATTTACTCTAATATTCCATGTGAAGCTGCTTTGACACAATCTACATTGTAAAAGCACTATAGAAATAAAGATGAATTGAATTTTACAAAGATAATGCTTTTTGCCATTTCTTTCCATAAGGGGGATGTCATCCCATTTTTATCTTCACTGTAACATTGATTGTCTTCATGGCACTTTGCTATTGATTTTTCAATACCATATTGCATGGTCCTGATATGGCACTTTTCCAAGTACCTTCTGCCAAGGGATGGGGCAGTTTAATGCTCTTGTCTCGTGGCTTGTAAATGATTTAGGATGTTTTCAGTAATGCTGGCCAATAAACCTGGATGATCACACAGTTGACGTCAGGAAAGGTTCACCCTTTACCCCTCTATAACAAATAACACTGCAAGGAGCTGACTTTGAATTTTGTGCCCAGCATTGTAATGCAATTGACTCCAGTGAATACTGATGCAAAATTCCATACTTCTAATTAATTAAAACCTGGATTTTTTTTTTTTTATATATATATATATATATATATGTGTGTGTGTGTCTCCCAAATCGTAGGGCTGTTGAGTAGGTAAATGCATTTATGCAGTTATTGTACAATTCCCCACATGGAGCTTCCCAATTAAAGCCAGGGTTTAGTTTGAGCTCCTCATCAAAGGTTTCATTAAGGATTAAAATGAGCTGACTGTTAAAGCTGTTTCCTAAGAGATACATGTTCACCTCCTTATACAATTAAAATTATATGTATAGTATATTCTTTCACACTTGAGAAGGGGGATGTGGAGGAAGCATAATTTGCACACAATGCATGGCTACTAATGCACTATGAGTCAGCGACTTTCATTAAAGCAGCAAATTGATTTTATCATAGTTTTTTTTTTTTTTCAATTTCATGTCATTGCACATCTAATAAGCAACACAGAGAACCAAAAACACCAAAGTAGCCCAATAAATGCCATCTGTCTCTCATACAAATATAGAATTCCATATCATTGCTTGGTTTTGTGGACAAATGGAAATGTACAGTATGTGTTTGATGTCATGGGAATAATAATATTAATTTGTGAACAGCTTAAATCGTAGGCTGTGTACGAAATCGCATACCACTCAGTAGGCACTGCATTTGAATATAAATGTACTACTCGGTCATTAAAAAATATGCTCTATACAGAATGAAAGTCAATAGTGTGAATGGAACTCGAACGTACTACATCCACCATTTTGTCATCATCACATTACCTACTCATGTCAGTTGCTTCCCTTTACACCCATTCATGAATTATTTTGTGGTGCATCATGGGATAGCATAGCATCCATCTGATGCACACTTCAGAATCCCGCTGGATGTAGTAGGTCATCTGGTTACCTCTCACATACTGTTTTTCAAATTCTAGGAATTTGGATATACTTCACGGCTCGCATACTGTTTTAGCGTACTATATAGTATGGAAGTATGCAATTTTGGATGCTGCTTTAAACTGTTGCTCACTAGGGCTGATCCAAGTACCTTTATTTTTTTTTTAAGGGACTCCCCGTTTACAAGCTGTAAGATAAGTATTTTATGTCTCCAGAATGTGTCTGTAAAGTTTCAGCTCAAAATTACTATCAGCTTATTAATTATACAATGCAGAACATGCCTATTTTGAGCTCAAAGCAACTTGTAGCTGTTTTTGTAGCCTGTTTCATTAATTGCAAATGAGCTGTCACTATGTGGCTGTGATGGTTTCAGCGTTTATAGATTACATAGCTTAATTACAAACATGCTCATTCTTGAGGTGCAGCTAATCACAGAGAGTTGGAACGGATCTTGTAATCCTAGTTCCTTTGCAAATCCTGTTCTATGAACATGTTTATGTGAGTTAATACTAGGGATGAATACCGAAACTCGGTACTTTATCTTTTCTAAATTGCAATATTTGATATTTGTCTGTACAGTTGGCATGAAAAATGCTCATGTTTCCGACAAGCGCGTCAAGTATAAAAGTCTTCACAATTCTTAGCTGTGCGCTCGCAATCAGCAGAGGCTCGCGCTAAGCGCACACACACAGCTCGCGACACAGACTCGCGCGCACACACAGCTTGTGAAATTGCTCAATAAACCAAACAAGTTATATTTCCTGAGTGGACAGCGACAATGCCCGTTGCAACAAAACGCAATAAGTTGTTTTCTTGTATAAGCAGAAATGCAAGCAATCTGGCTAAGTGAAAGTATCTTTCAAAAGTGCATTAACTGCAATGAAAAGTAAAGAAACGTTTTGACTGCCTAGCTACTAACGATAAGGTTACATCATCCACATTGCTATGCCAGCAGTCAATCACCTAAATCAGTATAATATCAATAGTTAAATAAACACACACACACACACACGCACGCACGCACGCGCACACACACACACACACACACACGCACACACACACACACACACACACACACACTTGGTTACAATGAAAACAGTATTTTTTTGCAGTAGCCTAAATAAATCTTAAACATTAAAAATGCTTTTATATCAGCTGTATTTACAAATATAGCCTATGAATAGCCTAATAATAAACTATGCTTTAAAAAATCTGCTTATTTTGACATTGAAAGATGCTGCTAAGTTAACTTATTTATGGGAATGGATTAAGGAAAAATCTTAAACATTATCTGATTATTAAACTGCATTGCACAACTCAAAGAGGATATTTTCAACTGCAGGGAGCACAATAAACCAAGAAGATCCTGACTTCTGTCAGAAAAGTCAAACATGTTGATTTTTCACCTTCAAACCATTGTACATTCATTTATCTCAGAAACATTTAATTTTTAATTTGATTTACAATTATTTATGTAATTTTATTTTACATTTAAAAATGTAATAAAATGAAGTGTTGTTAATTCTGTTCAATTATTTTTTTGTTTTTTTTTTCATAAAAAAACACTACAAAAACTACTGATAAGATTTAAAGTACTGAACCGATAAGTGGTGTCAATAAAAGTAGTAATAACGTTAAAACCTAAACGATACCCATCCCTAGTTGCTACGGTGACACTTTAATACACGCCTGTCATTCAATTTGGTGGACTCCAAAAAATGCACTCCTATGTGATGTTGGGGTGAGCCTCAAAATTTATTGGATTTGGATCCTATTTTTATAGTGAAATATCACTTTTTTTCTTTTGTCTTTTTTATTTTTTATTTGAAGCTTTGGTAGTAATCAATATTACATACTTTATGGCTTTCATAGACAAAGTTTGTGTCTAGCCCTAGACTAAACTCTATATTTGAGCTGTCTTACACTGAAAAAATATATTCAAAGATGATTCCTTGGATTTACTTTTTTTTTTTTTTTTTAGTAGTAGTTTTAAACAATTTATCTGGGCGGAATTTAAACACACTAATTAAGTTGAACATGACTACATTTAATTAGTTTGATTGAATTCAACATAACAATAATTTGCAACAATTTTGCAGACATCATTTTTTAATGTAGCTAAACAATAACTTTCAGAGTGCTGTTTTGGAATGTTGTACTTAGTATAATTTAATTTTAATAATTTAATAATTTTATTATTGTAACACATAACCTTTAATGTATTTAGTGTTCCAGATTTGATCAACTTCAAGTAAGCATATTATATACCTGTGTAAGTTAATTGTATGCTTGAATAGTGATATTAAAGTGTACATTACAAATACATTTCAAATAAATCATTATGAATGTCTTCACTACCCACAAGCAATATACCATAATGCATACTAGTGTACAAAATATTGTATTAGTAAAGTTATGGCAATGCATTCTAAATGTGATGCTTTTCTGAAACCCATAAAAACACATTACTTCTCTATTGGATGTTCCTGACATTGATGGTGTCATTGATTGAGCAGATCTCAATCCTGGACCTCGTGGCCTCCCTATGCATATTTTGTATATTTCTCTTACCGCTTCAGAGGATTGTTCCATTTGACCATAAGTGCCCTGCAAACTGAACATCACAGGATATTCTGCCTTGGTTCCAGTTTGAATGCCTGTTTAGTTCAAAGTGTAACATGCACAAGATGTGAATTATATGCTAATCACATGACTGCAGTTAAATAACCCTTCACACTTATGGATAAATTAAACATGCTGCATAACACTTTGTTGGCAACATTTCAAACTTAACACAGTTCTTTCTTGGAGGTCTTTTCTAATGAGCTGATTATCTAAATCAGGTGTGTTAAACACAAGATACATGTAAAATGATCAATGCAAGTACCAGAATTCAGATTCACTGCCTTGGAGTTACTAGTGATTCACGTGACCTGTGTCATTACTCATCAAATTGAATTTTCTTTAGAAAGAGCTTTTATTTGCCTGTTTTGGTTTTTATTGTGTTTCAGTGACTCAATCAGTGTACGTCTGGTCTTATTATGAGAAAGAAAACTCAAGGTTATTCTGTTAAGTTCTATGTTGAGACTTGCTATTATTTCCAGAAACCAAGGAAAGTCACTCTGATCCTGCAAAGATCCAATGTAGAGCAGTTCGCAATAAATGATGATCCAAATCTAGGTTGTCATTTCCATGAGCCTACAGTATGTAAGCTTCAGCCATTGTCCCTGCAGCAATTTTTACAGCTTACCTCCTGTTCTACCTCTCTCAGCCTTCCTCTATAGGAGTCTCCTCATAGGGGGTTCAAACTTGGAGCTCATGCCAAGCCCCAGAATTGACCCTTCTTCAAGGACGGCAAGACAAGTGTGTTTAATGCTATCTTTCATGACTGAATGAACAGGGAAGCTGGTGAAAGGTTGTGCCCCTATGGTGCATGTTGTGCCCTTCATATTGAGTCAGATTGTGCATTCTTCTGCTCTGGGACAGATTTCCCCTGCTGTTTAACCACTTCAGTGTCTTCCGCTCCATGCCTGGAGTCTGATAGGGCAATCATCTCAAATGGCACATAAATTGCCCAAGGATGTTGGTGTTTTTTTTATAGATTTATGCTGTCTAGACTGTCAAGTGCCCATACGAATGGAGAAAATCTCAAACAATTTATGTGGGAAAATGTGTTCAACCCTTTGTTGAAGTGTAAACATCAGCATCAGCTAATGTGGCTTGGCAATGACATGATATGTTGATCATGAGCCAGTGGTAAATTAATTGTCTACCAGGATTGGTAACCAAACAGGTCAGCAATAAGAGGTGAATTGTTTCCATGTATGGTGATTTAGGGTGTTTTCACACATTGTTTGTTTAAATCCTACAAACACTCTCAGAACAGTTCATTGTGTACATGAGAATAATGCTGTGGTCACATTAGAGATTCTGTTGTATGGACCTGTGAAAAGGGGTGGGATTAAACAAGATGATTTGATAAAAAAGCGAGCAATTGGTCCATATTTTACATTTCTATACAGAGAAGTAATGTTTTGATCTTTTATTGGTCTCATGCAATCAAGTGGTCCGATTTCGCAGGTCACAGTTCACTAAGCTGACATGCAAAACTTGCACAAGCTTGCATTTCGCATGCATTTGAATGGAAGTCTATGGAATGTAGTGATAGGTTGTTCTTGAATGATTTGTTCATTTTAAACTAATCTTATTTGACTCGAGAAGTATCAGTCGTCTCAGGGAGTGATTCGGTAGATAGAGGAGAAGATTAGTTCAATTTTCGAGTCCTCTATCAGGTTTGAGTCGTTCGTTCATCACGTAAAAGGCAAAAGCCAATCATATGCAGTCAGAGCCAGAAAAAGATGTAATCTGTTCATCTTCTGAGTCCTCGGCTTGAGTTGTCTGTTCATCACATGAAAGACAGAAGCCATGCATTTAGAGCCGGAAAAAGATTTGATCTGTTCATTTCTTGAGTCTTTGGTTTTAGAGTCATCTTTTTACATGCTGTCACGTGATGAACGAACAACTCAAAAACCTGAAGACTCAAAATCTGAACTAATTATGGGTGTTTCCAGCTCGGACTGTATGCATTGGTTATGCTTAAATGAAACTGTAAGTGTCAGGTGAAAAAGTGACTCAAATTTAAAGACATGCCAGAAGAGATGATCAGAGTTAATCACAGACAAAACCTCAGATAAACAATTAAAACATTCTAGTTACGACTTGTTTGTAGTGTGATCAACGTTTTGGACTAGTTGGAGATGTGTTTTGAAGCATCTTGTAACATTTTAATATTATTTTGGCAAATTTAACAAAATGACTCAAAAAATATTCAATCATTTTAATGAACGAGACTCAAAGGTCCGAGTCAGTAAAATGATCCGAACTTCCCATCACTAATGGGATGAGAAGTGCAGTGTGACCATAGCCTAAACCAAGTAATCTCAGACTACATTTTAGTGAAATTAATCATGCTAACAATATAAATAAACAAACTAAAAATATGCAGTTAATGACTCCTGTCATTAGTTAATGTTCACCATCAGCTCTCACTAACATTAGTAATGTATTTATATTTACAGTATGTTCTAGAAAATAAATCTATAGTTTTATTTGGAATGAAAAGACATATTTAAAATGACCAGGGTAGTTGTCCAGCTATTAGATGGTGAAGTTGGTCAATCAGCAATTGCTGATTAGCTTGTTAAACAATAAACTCTTACACACACAAAAACCATAAAGTTTACAGAATTAGGCACTACTGTACATACAGCTTTGTTCAGGAAACAACACTGCAACTGATTAATGCATATAACCACACCATAAATATATAAGCATTTATTCAACCCAGGCTCATTTTTAAAAGGTAACTATATATACATTTCTGGAGACCATCAAATACATCCCAGAAGCTATGTTTTTTGCAGTTTCTGTTTTCGCAAGTCAAGCAAAGGCCGCTGTGTATGCTTTTTCAGATCTCAAATCTCTCTCTCAAGTACCATTCGCACCTGCTGTTCTTTTGTAAATCTACCAAAGGCCGCTGTTGACTGACTGTTTGACTGACCAAATTAATGACTGACTGACTGACTGACTGACCAATCAACTGACCCACCCTTCTCCTTCCCTAAACCCAACCAAAAGTATTTTGAAAAGCACAGACTGACCCACCCACCCACTTCCCTAAACCCAACTAAAAAATGTAAAAAGCAATCCAGAAAAAGAAAAGCCCTCGCCTGTTTTTTTACCACATTTTTAGATTTTACTACATTCTAATTATTTACTGTTATTTACTTGTTTATTTTATTTTTTGGATTCTGTTTTTGTCTTACCCGCTTTTTGGAACCGTTCTTCACCAGACTCAAACCCCGTTGTCATGGTCAACTCCTCTCTGCATCTCAAGTCCACCAATGTACATGGCGAGCTAAACAGAGAAACAGGTAAAAGCGGCAAAGTCGTCCATACGGGGTAAGCGGTCAGCTGGTAAGCAAAGAAAAGGAACGCCGTACTTCCCCAAAGTTTTAAAAACAAAATACAGCCATATATAGTTCTGGCTACATAAATTGCGATCTCCAGAAACATATATAGGACTATGTTTTCAGAATGAGCCTATGTTGCATTTATTTATAATAATAATAATAATAATAATAATAATAATAATAATAATAATAATAATAATAA
>CAIGQZ010030829.1:1163173-1173658 GCA_903798205.1 Danio tinwini | reverse complement strand
ATTATTATTATTATTATTATTATTATTATTATTATTATTATTATTATCTGGCAAATGTCTGGCCAGAGAGTCTGCACCGGCCCTGCGAACAGGGAGAGAACACATTAAAGGTGTTCAGAAGAGCCATTATATGAGAGCAAAGGCTCGTGCTCATCATTCATGTACATTTATGATTATATTCATGTATATAATTACTTATCATTATTTACAATAATGTTCTCTCAACTGTTTTGAAGGAACCATTTTAAAGCAACTCTATATGGCACATTTTTAAAGTTGTAAATAATGCAGCAACTTATTTTGCGCAATGTAGAGTTGCCTTAAAATGGTAACAGTTAAGGGAATATTATTGTAAATAATGGTATATAATCATATACGTGTATATAATCATGAATGTACATTAATCATGAGCATGATCGTTTGCTCTCATATTATGGCTGCTCTGAACACCATTCATGTGTTGCACAAATGCACATTTGCAGTTGGGCTATTCTCTCTCTGTTCGCAGGGCCAGTGCAGACTCACTGGCCAGACATTTGACAGATATTAATTATAATAATGATAATAATAATGATTAATACATAAATAAATGAAAGCAAAAAAATAAGTCTTAAAATAAGTCAACTTTTTGTTATGTCGACATCACAAGAAAAATAAGCCGTGATGACGAAAAAACTACTTTTTGTTATGTCGAGATCACAAGAAAACGAGTTATGTCGAGATCATGAAAAAAAAATATTTTATTGCATGGCCTCTTAGGACTTGGTACATTTATGTATATAAAATGTATTTAGATTTAACACGCAATGCTTGTGTTTGATTTTATCATGGCTAATGGGAAGTTCTTAAAAGAACACCATTTTTTTATTAATTATTTTTTTTAATAGGTTCATTTTACAACTCCACAAAGTTAAACAGTTGAGTTTAATCATTTTTTAATCCATTTAGTCAATCTGCTGATGTACATGTAACAGGAGCACTTTTAGTTTAGCTTAGCTTAGCAAAGATCATTGAATCAGATTACTTGCTCAAAAATGGCCAAACAGTTTTGATTATGTTCCTATTTAAAGCTTGTCTCTTTTGTTTTTACATTGTGTATAAGGCCAACAGAAAATGAAAAACTGCTATTTTCTAGGGCTAAGAATTCCAGCATATTATCCAGCAATTCTCTCATTCCAGCAAAATAATTAAGGAAATATGCTGCCATAACATGGCTGGAGCAGGTATGGTGATATTACGCAACTTGAAATATGTAACTATTGAAGAGTCAAGCTTTAAATAGGTAAAATATTAAAACTCTTTAGTCTAATCTGATTCAATAATGTATGCTAGGCTAAGCTAAGCTTAGATAAAAGCATACATATTTACATTAGAGGTTGCCTACCAGGTTGTTGTGTATTGGAAGGAATGGGTCAATAGAGCTGCCGTTTTAGAACAGGGTAGCGCTCCTTTGAAATGAATGTGGGACCAAGGTGTAGTGGAGGACTGACCATCCGGAGCAATACATATGAAACATTTGTACATTTCTATGATCGGGCGTTTGGCCGGTGGTCAGTATGCAAATATAGTTTTTTTTTTTTATTACAAAGATTATAATTTTACATCACATTTCTACATTGATGGATAAGTGACCGCACAGGAATTGCTGACAAAGAGCATGTGTTTGTGTGCATGTAAATGTATTATCCTCTCTCCATGTTACATTTGATCTAATTCGTGTCCTGAAACACACCCCCTCTCCCGCTTTCACTTCTAGTTCTAACAGAGGGAGCCATTTGTTTGTGAATGAATCTCTGTTATGAATGATTTGTGTGAACCATAGATGTCCACCTTTCTGATATAAACGATATATAACATTTGTAATATTCAATAATTTAGGCTGGACAGTATGCACAGTGAAGTGCGGCCACTGTTATATTATCAGGCACCCTTAAATTACTAGTCGTTAATTCACTTCCCTGCTGAAAAATCCAGTTTAAACCAGCCTAGGATGGTTGGCTGGTTTTAGCTAGTCGACCAGCCTGGTTTCAGAGGGGTTTTGGCCATTTCCAGGCTGGTTTCCAGCCACTTCAAGCCTGGTCTTAGCTCGTCAGGCTGGAGATGACAAGCTAAAACCAGCTTGACCAGCCTAGCCAGGCTGGGAACCCAGCCAAAACCAGCTATGTTCAGCTTAAACCAGGCTGGTGAAGTTGGTTTTAGCAGGATTTAGCTGGTCATTTTCCAGCCTGACCAGCTAAGACCAGGCTGGAAGTGGTTGAAATTCAGCCTGGAAATGGCCAAAACACCTCTAAAACCAGGCTGGTCGACCAGCTAAAACCAGCTAACCAGTTTAGGCTAGTTTAAGCTGGATTTTTCAGCAGGGTTAGCAAACAATAATGCAAATTTCTTGCACCACAGTCTCTTTTTTCTCTGATTTTATTCAACAAAACTAGCATAAGCCTACAATTTGGTGCAAGTTTGTGCTACGTTGCCTGATTGTCAATGCAGTAGGTGACTGTATTATCTGTGATGCCTTTATGCTTTGTTTTCTTTGTTTGCTCGTGACTACAACCGTACACAGTGCAAAAGTCTTGACTAGTGCAGTTGAATGGCATTTGTTCTGGGAGCACTGTACAAATGTGGCGGCGGTATTGACACAATCTTAGGGTCCGTATGCAATATCTAGTGTATATATCTATGAGCTAAAAGTGCTCCCACCAGACCTAGAGATTGGCTGAATGAATAATTATAAAATATGGTAAAACTTTTTAAGTTTAAAATCAGCCTATATTAAAAAGTGGTGTTTCTCTAAGCACAATGGTCATTCAAAACTACAATCCATTTATATACTTTTTTTGTGTTTTATCACACAGGGTGATGAGGTCTTGACCGTTATAAAAATGAAAGCACAATGGCCGGCGTGGCAACCCCTCAATGTGTAAGTAATAAAATGTGTTTTATTCAATATGTTTGTATGTATTGTCATGTGCTTGTGTTACATCTTTTCCTTTGTATGGAGTTTTGTTTAAAATACAAATTAAAATATTAAAAGTGTTGCTTGTTATTGCTATTTTTTTATACACGTATATTCTGTTTTAATGTAAAACAATGTAGTTTGCTCATGCAGTAGAGTAGGTTGTTTATCTTAGTGTAAATACTTTGCCGTTTTGGCACTTTCAACCCATCATTCTTTGCTCTTGTCGCCCAACATATAAACATATGTGTGTTGTTGGCAAAACTCACTCTTTATATAAATGTATGAGTGTTTAAAAGATCTTGGTTATGCAAGTTGTCTTTGTTTCATGAATATGAAGCAAAATGCAAAATCCGATTCTATTGGATATAT
The DNA here is from genome assembly GCA_903798205.1 of Danio tinwini. NCBI lineage: Eukaryota > Metazoa > Chordata > Actinopteri > Cypriniformes > Danionidae > Danio > Danio tinwini. Next base: position 1,170,333 of record CAIGQZ010030829.1, on the reverse strand, counting down.
TGAAGCACCCCCAGGTGTAACAAATGTTTAATACCAGTATAGATTTACAGCAATTTATTGACTGATAATGCTGATGTATTCGTATTTATTGACTGATAGTGCTCCTTTCATGAGGCAGTGTCTATCATTCCTCAGATTTTGATGATGAAAAAAGGCTTAATGTTTTTTGGATGTCATGTTGTAATTGTTTAAAATAAGATTTGTTTTCAGTAGGAATGGCTGACTTAAAAAAAATGTTTTAAGAGTCTCAAGATCCCTAATCACTGCTCAGTTACATAACTCAAAACTCATTTCATGTGACTAAAGCCCAATCCAAATTCTATTTTTGTACCCCTATTTCTTCCCCTTCCCCTTGGCCCTTACAACCGAGGGTTAAGGGGAAAGGCTTCAAAATGTACCCCTAAGAATTAAGACAGCACTACAACACCTGCACATGTCATCATATGTCATCGCGATCTCTTGCTTCATATGAGATCAGACGATTGCGACTGCTGAAGTTATTCCAGTTGTGTTGTTTTTCGGTATTTATATTCAGGAAATCCCTGAAGGCATATATTATGTTATCATAACAATCTAATGTGGCAATAAGATCGTAACTATACTGTGTATTTACACCGTGGCCATATTCATCTGTAAACAGACGAAAACAACACTAACATTAAAGCAGATACTGTAAAAAGCTCATTCCCAGCAACTAAACTTTTCTGACAGGGTATTCGAGGGTCATCGAGTGTCAGAATGTTGTGGGACTGCTGTATAGGAGTTATGATTAGGGATTATATATCGCCAAATTTAGCGTTTTTTTTTCTAGCGTTTTTTTTTTTTTTTTTTTAAGCATGACGGTAAAACACGAACGTGGTTATGAATATATTAAAACATGCTTGTTTGTTGTAAAGTTTGTAATAATGACAAAATATACTCATTTGTGGATCCCCTTACTTCCGGGTTCAGCAATACTGCTGCTATGGCTGGTGCATTCTGGAAAATTTTCTTACCCCTTGGTTTTAAGTGTGGTCCTGAAAAATCTTAATTCGAAGGGCTATTCACCCCTTCCTCTTAGCCCAACGTCTTCAAGCTATAGAGAATTGGGACACCCCTACCCCCTGGGCATGAACGTGCAAAACGAGGGGTAGGGGTAAGGGGAAGGGGCTAAGGGGTAGAATTGGGATTGGGCCTAAAGCCATCTAAAGCATCAGTTCATTTCACATGCGTTTTAAGATGTGGCATACCTGTAGTGGGCAGTGAACCAGGGGGTTTTGGGGGTCTCCAACAACAGGCTGATATGCATGCTAGGTCTAAAAACACTTTCATTGTCTTATAATATGCATTTATTTTTACCTATTTATCCAAACAACTCCCATATGATTTGTTCAGCAATTCATTTTTTTCCAAGAACCCTCATTTGAGTGGTGCTAATCTGTGCTGATTGATCCTATGACTATGTTGAGATTGGTCAACTGCGTTCAGTGCGAGATAGGGAGAAACTACCACTACGATTATGAAGTAGCACAGAGTATATGTGTGAGCCCAGTGCAGGAGCATTAAATAAATGCAATTAAACCCAAGCATAATGCTCTATTCTTAACCCTAACCCCAAATAATAACAATGACACACATTTAGTATTAATCCACACAGTGGCAAAAATTGAACTATTTTGAAAATTGGTCACGTCAGATGCATGAGGAACAGCTGATGGTGGCCATAGCAGTGACAGAGCCCTCAGAAACGTATTTATATTGGTAGGATATATTGGTACGACACAAGGAAGATGTTTGTGTCGCATTTTCAATGTGGTTTTGGATGCAAAGCTGAGAGATACATTACATGCACTGATCTATAAAGTTCAGTGATTACAAGCCATGTGGAGCAATTACAAATTACAACCAACAATTAAATACATTTTGCAAACTACAGAAAACAAGGCAACCATTTTTATCACACTTACAGGTTGTGTGGGAAGAAAAAAAAACACTTACAGGATCTTAAGGAAGAAGAAACTGGTCCATATAAACTGTGTAACAGTTATTGACAAAGTCCCTTGCATTAACAGTTCTGTTGATACTTCCTTAAATTACAAATGACCGGAACGACGAAAGAAAAATGTCAGAAACAAACACAGCAAATGGTTTTGTCATGAAAATGAACTTTAACCCTTGATTCCCCACAACTACATATCTGGCCATCTCTTAGTGATAGTAATCTTTGTGTCATGATCAATGCCATGATCCCTGTGGAGAAAGGGTGCGTTCACGTTTTACCAGATCCAACACTTTCTATTTGGCGATATATCATATCATATCATATCAATGTTGATACGAGCAGGCAAAAGATCCAAACACAAAACGAATCATTTATGATTTATATGTTTATATGATCAGTTTAGCAGTCATATCAGATCCTAAAGATCTGAGCGGCCTGTTAGGTTTGTATTTAGTGAGCATATCTGTAATGTATTGAGTCCTCTGCCATTTAGTGATTTATAGACAAGTAATAATACATTTAAATCTATTTTGAGTGTAACTGAAAGCCAGTGTAAAGACCTGAGGACAGGTGTGATGTGCTCTGATTTTCTGGTGCTGGTCAAAATACTGACTGCAGCGTTTTGAATGAGCTACAACTGCTTGACTGTCTTTTTGGAAAGGCCAGTGAGGAGTCCATTACAGTAATCCACCCTGCTGCTGATAAAAGCATGAACAAGTTTCTCTAGGTCCTCAGTGAAAACAAAACATCTAATTCTTGGAATGTTTTTGAGATGACAGTATGCTGATTCAGTAACTGCTTTGACATGACTAATGAAATTCAGATCTGACTCCAGAATAACAACAAGATTCTTGAAATTATTTGTTGTTGTTTGACCCTTAGAGCTAAGGTACACATTCACCTTGAGCGCTTCATCTCTGTTCCCAAACGCAATGACTTCAGTTGTTTTGTCTTTGTTTAACTGAAGAAAGTTTTGGCACATTCAACTGATAATTTCACCAATGCATTGGCAGAGGGTGTCAATGGGGCTCAAGTCATTAGGCAGTAAGGCTAAGTAGATCTGAGTATCATCAGCATACAGTAGCTGTGGTAGAATATTTGGCTCTTTCTCATTATTTAGCTCAGTGGGAGCATATAAAGGTTGAACAGGAGAGGTGCCAGAATTGAACCTTCCTACATAGCAAACAGACTTGGCTTAAATGTGGCCTCATTATGGCACTGCTGGTGTGTTGCCGGCACTGGCATGCATAATGTGAGCCGAATGTGGGCCATGCATGCCAATGATGGCACTGCATGCATGACGGCAAACTACATTTGGGCCAGTTGTGGATGGGAGGTGTGTGGCCCAGATCAGTGTAGTGACTGTTCACATTGTTTAGGTAACATTAGTCTGGGTTATGGCTCAGTTTTTGGGGTTTCTGGTTAAAGTATAGACTTATAGCTGACAATCAGTATCAATAATAAACCTGTTTTGGCCCAGTCCAGGGCCAGTTAAGGGTGATAAATTGCATGAGATTCAGGCCGGTTATTGCCCATGTGTGGCCCTTGTCTTTAATCCAGTTATGGGCCACTTCAGGACCGTCATTCTTTGCGTTACTTGGGCCGAGGGAAAACTTATTGTGTGGCCCAGAGCTGGGCCAGAAAACATTTGCTATGTGGGTTGTGGGACCCCACATGCCATGGGTGTCCATCTCGACCTTTGGTTACCTATACTGACATAGTAACCTCTCCCTTCAAGGTAAGATCTAAACCATTTGAGGACTGTCCCAGAGAGCCCAATCTAGTTTTCCAGCCTATCCAGAAGTATGCTGTGATCAACAGTGTCAAATGCAGCACTGAGATCAAGCAATACCAGCACTGTTAGTTTGCCTGAATCCATATTTAGGCTAATATCATTGATTATCGTTACAAGGGCGCTCTCTGTACTGTGATGTGCTCTGAAACCAGATTGAAACCAAATTTTAAACACAGACACTTTCAGATTTAAACCTCAGCTGGATGTTTTCGCTCACTTAGAGCTGTGATACACACTGCATGGAAAGTCATTAAAAAAAAAACAAAAAAAAACATAACAGGGACTCTTTAATTTTTTCAGTTCATTCAGATATCAGACTGATGTCACAACACATTATGAGAAAAGAGCAATAGATCACAAAATTTGTGACTATGATTGCTTGATTCAAACCCAATGTGATAGAATTACAGTCAGGAACACTATCCACTATCCACCTTGCAAAACATGTTGTATAAACATACCTTAAATCATAAAGTGATTCAGGTTATGTTTAAACAACATGCTTTATAATTCATCAATTTGCTTAAAGAGATGGTTACCCAAATATGACTACCTCATCATTTACTCTCCTTCATAAAACCTTCATGAGTTTTTTTTTTTCTTCTTTTTTTGTTGAATACACAGTCTTGCACATTCACAAAAAAAAATTAATATAACTAAGCAATGCTATATGTTACTGGTATTTAGCTAGTGAATGTCTCAGCACAGACTAACACAAGATATGATTGACTCTTCAACCTTCAGCCAAACATTTAGTAGGAACCAGAAGTCAAATCTGTATCAAGAGTCTATGCAGATACAACCAACCTACCGTCACACAATTACATCCAAAGAATGCTCCCTTTGAAAGCACTTCAGGTTTTGAGAATGGATGCTTTTATTGATTTGCTGCCAAAGCACCAAACCATGGTCTGCTTGACAACTGAACTACACTTCTGAAGGGTGCTGTTTATTCAACACAATCCAAAATGAGGGAAGGCCCCCACTCTTTTTCTCTTCCTAAAAGTATCGTCTGCAAAAGCTGCATTCCTTTGAGAAGAAAAGAGAGGGAAAAATATTCTTTCACTTCTTTCTCTCAGACAAACAGTTGTGGAGAGCATTACAATAAAACAATGATGACCACACCAAAATTAGACATCATATCTCAATTGTGTCACATCTTATAAAAAAAAATACATTTTAGGGCAGTACGGTGGAGCAGTGGGTATCACAATTAACCCCCAGCTGGATCAGTTAGCATTGGTAAGCTAAGTTGTCTGTAGTGCATGTGTGTGAATGAGTGTCTATGGATGTTTCCCAGTGATGGGTTGCAGCTGGGAAGGCATCCGCTGCGTAAAACATATGCTGGATAAGTTGGCGGTTCATTTCGCTATGGCGACCCCAGATTAATAAAGGAACTAAGCCAAAAAGAAATAGACTGAATGAATGAAATACATTTTAAGGAGAGAAAGAAGCATCAGGCCTATATACTACTGTTCTGACCAGTCAAGGGCCTGACATGTCATCGGTACAAAACTGTTTAATGCCTCTGTATAAAACAGATCTTCCTGGACAAGGCTCTTAAACAGGGATGTCGAATCATGCTCCAAATCATGTTCTGCCAAGTTTAGTTCCAACTAGCTCAAGATTTCAGTCAGTTTGAAGATTTTGATTGGTTTTGATTGATCTGGTTCAAATGTTTTGGATTTAAGGATGGAGCTAAACTCTGCAGGCTCTCCAGGAACAGGTTTGGACTCCCCCACGATACGATGAGTAAAGTATGAATGAGCAGTACGATGAGTCTATCTGCAGATGAAGATCTCTATACTTACTGTATACTAATTAAAATTTGCCTTTGGAAAAAAGATCTTCTGCGAGTTTCCACTCATTAAAGTGTAATAAGAAACAGCAAGCCAAAAGAGCAGGTCCTGTCATTGTAAACTGTAGAAATAAAACAAAAGTATAACATCTCATCTGGTAGATAGGAGGAAGTTCTGATAAAGTGCAAACACAACATTTAACAGCAGTCAATATCAGAGCATGAGGTGGTTATTTGTTATGCTTATTTTAGTTTGAACATCCTTTCTTTTTTTTTAAACATTCTAAGCCAGAAAGACAATCTACTACTTAAATCTGTATTTGCATGCATTTGCTATATTTTCATTCATTCATTTTCATTTGGCTTAGTTCCTGATTTATCAGGGATCGCCACAGCAGAAAGAACTGCCAACTACTTGGCATTTGTTTTATGCAGCGGATGCTCTTTCAGCCACAACACAGTACTGGAAAACTGTGCCCTATTTCCTGCAGTATATTTGGGCACCATCTCATTTGCAACATACATTCAGACTACGTCCATGATCATGTTCCACCAAGCCCCATTCTCAACAAAGGCTCATTCTAAAAATGTAGCCCTATATACATTTCTGAAGAGAGCAAATTATGGCTGCATTTCATCTTTAAAAGGAATGCTACGGGGCAGTATGATGCCATTCCTTTTCAGGCTTACCTCCGTATGAATGGCTTTTGTGCTGTTACCAGTTTGTCCAGTGGCTTGCTGTGTATGTCGGCAGACTTGAGACACAGAAAGGAGTTGACTGCGACAACGGGGTTTGAGTCTGGTGAAGAACGGTTTCAAAAAGCTGGTAAGACAAAAACAATAAATAAATAAATAAATAAACAAACGTAAATAACTGGGTGAGAATGTGGTAAAATCTGAAAACATGGTAAAAATAGCTTTTGCAAGAGCTTTTCTTCTGGATTGCTTTTGGAAACACTATCGGTTGGGTTTAGGGAAGTGAGTGGGTTAATCTGTGCTTTTAAAAACACTATTGGTTGGGTTTAGGGTTTAGGTATGTCAGTCGACAGTGGCTTCAGGTGAATTTACATGAGACCGACAAATGCGAACGGCACTTGCGAGAAAAATTTGAGATCTGAAAAAGCATACAGCATAAAAGCATGAAAGCGGCCTCTCAATGGATTCCCGAAAACAAAAACTGCAAAAAAACATACCTCCTGGGACATGTTTGGTGCTCTTTAGAAATATATATAGTGGTACGTTTTCAGAATGAGCCTTGGTTTTCCATTCTTCATAATTTCACAAGGTTCCTTTAATAGCATCCATAAAGTAATTTAATCAAAATATAGTCAGTTAAATATGACAAAATGAAACGCTGTTTAAACACAGGCCCTGTGAGGAGCAGCAGGCGAGCGAAGAAAATTCATAATTCATCATACTCTGGTAAAATAAATGTCTATAAACTAATCAGGCAGCAGGCCCATAGCCAGCCGTGGTAATAGGGGTAGTTCTTTCTTCTCAAAAAGTGTTTTCAGAGTAAAGAAATATGAATAAAGATATATATATATATATATATATATTAAAAATACAAATGACATCATATATCA
>CAIGQZ010030829.1:1124103-1143990 GCA_903798205.1 Danio tinwini | reverse complement strand
ATTTATTTATTTATTTATTTATTTATTTATTTATTTATTTATTTATTATTTATTAATTTTTTTTAATGCCCTAAAGCAATGATAACTAGACACTTTTTATCAAATGGCAGAATCTTGCATCATTCCTGGTGAGACTGAATCTCACTTCTCTACAGGCAATGATATTGATTTCTACTCAGAGACATTAAAAGGTCAAAGCGACTTCGGCAGAGTTTGTAGTGTCAGTGTGGAAATCAATAAAATACGTTGCTCATTCATATTATAGATAGTAAAACAAAACGTTAAAGCACAATATTTGAAAGCATTTATGTGTAAAGTATGACATAAGATGTGACTAATAAAGCAAATATAGTATAGAGTATGTGCATGTTAAATAAGCTGTTGTAAAATTTGAGAAATTGTAAGCATTCAACCAGAATAAAAAAAAAATATATATATATATATTTTTTTACTATTATTACATGGCTCTCTGCAGTTGTGGAAAGGGGTCTGGAAAATCCAACAAAGGCTCATTCTGAAAACGATTCAATCAATTCAAGCAATTCAATATTTTTTTTAATTAACCTTAATTAACTTACCTCCGTGTGGACGACTTTCCCGCCGCAACCAGTTTGTCATGTTAGATCGACATGTACGTTGGCGGATTTGAGACGCAGAGACGAGTTGACTACGACGACAGGGTTCGAGTCCCGTAAAGAATGGTTGCAGAAAGCAGGTAAGACAAAAACAGAATCCAGAAAATTTAATAAATGAGCAAATAACAGGGTGAGAATGTGGTAAAATCTGAAGACGTGGTAAAAATCATACAGGGGTTTTTCTTTTTTTTCTGGATTGCTTTTGAAACTTGTTGGTTGGGTTTAGAGAAGTTGGTGTTTGGGCAGGTGGGTCAATCGTTAAAATTGGTTGGGTTTTGGGAAGAAGGAGGGTGGGTCAGTCGATTGGTCGGTCAGTCAGTCAGTCATCTAGTCAGTCAAACAGTCGGTCGACAGCGGCCTCTGGTGGGTTTACACAAGAACATCAGGAGCGAACAGCACTCGCAACAGAAATTTAAGATATCAAAAAGTGTACACATCGGCCTCTTGTGTAGCATCTTGTGAGCCTGGGTTGAGAAAATCATATCTACTGTAGGTAAAGGTAATATTACTTGCCAAAAAATGTAGTGCAAGTATAGTAAAAGTATCTGTTGTAAATATTACTCAAAGTATGAGTAAAAAGTAGACCTTTCAAAAGTACTCAAGAGTAGTGAGTAGTGTGTATTATGCAGTAAAAAGCTGATGCATTTAAATGAAATTTGTGGATGTGTGTAAACGTAACATTCTGTAGTGCATTTAGTTATTGCCCAGCAGGCACACAACATCATAAGACATTAGGTTAGATTTAGGTTGTGATGTCAGTTGACCAAAATTCAATGTCTAGCCAGGGTCTAAGGACAACGTTATTATGACGTCCAATAACGACATCAAATGACGTTGATGTTTGGTTGATTTTAGGTTGTGTTTAAAAGTGACCAAACAACGTCATATTGACGTCAAATACTGACATTTATTCCTCAAGTATGGCAATTCAAATCCAACATCTGTTGGACGTCATAGTGGCAACGCTCACACAACATCAAGCTGTAACATCATTAAACATTGATATTTGATTGATTTTAGGTTAGACATTGGACACTGACATTAGCCTGATGTCAACACGATTTTCATTTCCAAACTAATTGCAATGTCCCCACAACTTTGGTGTACAACGTCAATCTGATGTTATGTTGACACATTGTGCCTGCTGAGTGTTTAAGGCCATTTCGGTCATCATACAGTAAACATCTGTCATTTTCTTATCAGTGACATGCATCTATACAGTCTCTGGGTCAATGCGTGTAAAGATTTTGGATATCTACTTGGACACTTTTAATGCTTCCAATAAGTTTGCTGCATTTATAAATCGTTCATGTCTTGAGGTAGTTCATTATGGTGCGATTTACCTTGTATGTGTGATTTGATTGGAGAGGAATCACAGGACTGAAGAAAAAATAAAGTAGTGACTGCAGGTTGAAGGAGAGTAGTGGAGTAAAAGTAACAATACTGCGCAAAAAAATTACTTAAGGGAAAGTAAAAGTACACATTTTTAAAACTACTTAGTAAGTTACAATTCCTAAGAAAAAGTACTCAATTACAGTAGTTTGGGTATTTGTAATTTGTTACTTTACACCACTGGCTGTCTGTAATACGCTATTCTGACTGGTCAGTCGCAACATTCCAAGGTATGTTATTCCGAGATAACAACTGTTGAATAACATTGGCTCATCCAGGAACTTTGAATCATCTTGAATGTCAGTGAATACTTTAAGATCCATATACATATATCCACGTTCATATGTATCTGTTTGTCTGTCACACCATGGTTTATGACTGTTGATTCATGACATTATTTATGACACCCTGGTTAATGACATGGATTATGTTTTGATTGTTTGGCGCCATCTTCAGATCTATTCAGCTGTTTTCATTTCTTTCAACAATACATTTAATTGAATAACTAATAAACTACTATGCCTCAGAATATTTTTTGTATCTTTTTTTTATACATTGTCGCAGGTAGCTATGTAATTAGCAGGATAAAGTACACCCATTTTTATTTTTATTTTTTTTGCAGAATAAAGCACTTCAGTTTTATTCAATAGCTGATAAGCCTGACAAGCTTTATTCTGCTGTTAAAAAGTGTGTGGATGTACTTTATCTCTAATTTATAGATGGTCTGCATTAACTTGAAAGCAGAGTGGGCCTTTTTAATGTATATGTTACAACAAGTTAAGAAAAAGACTATGTTATTTTAACCATCCTGTCGTGTTTGGGTCAAATCTGACCGATTTACAACTTAAAACACTCATAAATCTTTTTTTTTTTTTTTTTTTTTTTTTTTTTTACATCTAATTGCCTTAAGGCCTTATGATATCCTCCACACTATGCACCTGAACATATAAAAGTGATGATCACCACTTTTATTGAATGTTGAGTGTTTTAATCAACCTTGTTACACATGTGGTGTTCCCGGTCAAAAGTGGCCACCATAGAAAATGAATGGGGTCTATAAATATGCTATAAATATTCTATAAATTTATGTTAAACACTACTTTGAGAAATTGTTCACAGCTAAAAAATGTTGAATAAAAATTTGGTGGTGAAAAATGTTTTTTATGCTATTATAAAAGCAGTTAAAACAGACCGATCAATTTTGACCGGGAACACTAAAGTAAGGGGCGGGATGTGAATACGACAGAAGGGTTAAGTAAACATTATAATGTTCACATATTATGCTTTGAAATATTTAAAGTGCTATATTTATTTTGTGCTAAATGCTAGAATTATGTTCTAATAAAGTTGTAAATCAATATGCGATTCACTTTTCTCAGGCACAGATTAACCTTTCCTACTGATACATTTTATTTATTATTATTATATATTTTTTTAAAGCAGAGCAGGAGGTTGAATGTCTGTGTCGAGGGTTTGGTAAACAAGGATATGAATAACAAACTGGCCTTTGATTTTTACAGATTCGTCCACATGCATGATGTCAGAATGGATCACGTGGTCACCATGCAGTGTGTCGTGTGGCTCAGGCTTGCGTTCTAGAGAGCGATATGTAAAGCAGTTTCCTGATGATGGCTTTGCTTGCACTCATCCAACTGAAGAGACAGAACCCTGCACTGTAAATGAGGAATGCTGTAAGTTTCTTCACTCTTCAAATACCATCAAGACCCCCTATCACCACTTTTAAACTAAAAATAGCTGTTTTGAACAGTTTACACATTTACTGCTGTATACAGAGATTTCAATTATGTCATTTTATTGATTCATTAGATTTGATCAGAGATGTCACTTTTTAGTTTTATGATTTGTTAACACTTTAGAATTTTTAACTTTATTTCTTTATACATTATACATCCCTAATTCTACCCCAAAACTAAATCAACTAATACCTTACTGCTAATAAGTAGCTAGTTAGTAGTTTATTGAGCTAAAAATCTTTAAAATTAATTAAAAGTTAATTGTTTAGTTATATTGTGAGTAGTGACATAATACAGTGTTAACCAATGTTTATTAACTGTTAGTTAAATGTATATTCAGTTTTATTATTATTTTAAAAAATTTATTAACAAGACAATGGACAATACACAGTGCATCCGGAAATTATTCATAGCACTTCACTTTTTCCACATTTTTTTTATGTTACAGCCTTATAAAATGGATTAAATTAATTTATTTCCTCAAAATTCTATACTCAATTCCCTATAATGACAATGTGAAAATGTTGCAAATTTATAAAAAAAAAAAAAAAATCCGAAAAATCACTTGTACATAAATATTCCCAGCCTTTGCCATGAAGCTCTAAATTGAGCTCAGGTACATTCTGATTACATATAATACATTCTGATTCTATATAACGTCCCAGGGTTAAATGTGCATGTCAAAGCACAAACCAAACATGAAGACAATGGAATTGTCTGTAGACCTCCGAGACAGTATTGTCTCGAGGCACAAGGCTGGGGATGGTTACAGAAAAATGTCCACTTCCCACCTGGAATTTGCCAAAAGGCATCTGAAGGTCTCTCAGACCATAAGAAACAAAAATCTCTGGTCTGATGAGACTAAAATTGAACTCTTTGGAGTGAATGCCAGGCGTTACATTTGGAGAAAACCAGGCACCACTCATCACCAGGCTAATCCCACTACAGTGAAGCATGGTGGTGGCAGCATCATGCTGTGGGGATGTTTTTCAGCAGCAGGAACTGGAAGACTAGTCAGGACAGAGGGAAAGATGAATGCAGCAACGTACAGAGACATCCTGAATGAAAACCTGCTTCAGAGTGCTCTTGACTTAAGACTGGGGCGACGGTTTATCTTCCAGCAGCACAATGACCCAAAGCACACTGCCAAAATATCAATGGAAGGGCTTCACAGCAACTGTTGTTGTGTCCTTGAGTGGCCCAGCCAGAGCCCAGACCTAAATCTTATTGAACATCTCTGGAGTGATCTGAACATGGCTGTACACCGTTGCTTCCCATCCAACCTGATAGAGCTTGAGAGGTACTGCAAAGAGGAATGGGCAAAGATTCCCAAAGACAGGTGTGCCAAGCTTGTGGCATCATATTCAAAAAGACTTGAGGCTGTAATTGCTGCCAAAGGTGCATCAACAAAGTATTGAGCAACGGTTGTAAATACTTATGTACATGTGATTTTTCAGGTATTTTATTTTTAATAAATTTGCAACAATTTCAAAAAATCTTCTTTCACATTGTCATTATGGGGTATTGTGTGTAGAAATTTGAGGAAATAAATGAATTTAATCCATTTTGAAATAAGGCAATATAAAAATGTGGAAAAAAGTGAAGCGCTATGAATACTTTCAGGATGCTCTGTATGTATGACAATATTTATTCATCTTATTTCTTGTTAACTAATGTTAACAAACGCAACTTTAGATTTAATAATGTGTTAATAAACTATAAACATACACTCACCAGCCCTGGTATCGAGTTGGACCCCCTTTTGCCTTCAGAACTGCCTTAATCCTTTGTGGCATAGATTCAACAAGGTAGCCTACTGGAAATATTCCTCAGAGATTTTGATCCATATTGACATGATAGCATCACTGAGTTGCTGCACATCCATGATGCAAATCTCCTGTTCCACCACATCCCAAAGATGTTTAATTGGATTGAGATCTGGTGACTGAGAAAAAATTTACGTGAGCCTGTGCGAATAGTAGCCTCAGTTTCCAGTTTTTAGTGGTACCCAGTGTGGTCTTCTGCTGCTGTAGTTCATCTGCCTCAAGGTTCAATGTGTTCAGAGATGCTCTTCTGCATACCTTGGTTGTAATGAGTGGTTATTTAAGTTACTGTTTCCTTTTTATCAGCTTGAACCAGTCTGGCCATTCTCCTTTGATCTCTGGCATCAACAAGGCATTTGCGCCCACAGAACTGCCACTCACTGGATATTTTCTCTTTTTCTGACCATTCTCTGAGAGATGGTTGTGCGTGAAAATCCCAGTAGATCAGCAGTTTCTAAAATACTCAGACCAGCCTGTCTGGCACCAACAACCATGCCACATTTGAAGTCACTCAAATGACCTTACTTCACCATTCTTATGCTCGGTTTGAACTGCAGCAGATCGTCTTGATCATGTCTACATGCCTAAATGCATTTAGCTGCTGCCATGTGATTTTGAACATACTCGTTATATTTTCGAATACTATTTAGGACGTATAGTATGCAAATTGGGATGAGGCATATTGGTTGGGTTTAGGGAAGGGGGTGGTGGAAGATCGATTGGTCGGTCGGCTAGTCAGTCAGTCAGTCAGTCAATTGACAGCGGCCTCTGGTGGATTTATGCTAGAAGAACAGGCACAAATGAAGAGAAATTTGATATCTAAAAAAGTGTACACATCGGCATCTAAGGGATAAGTGAGAAACGTACCTCCTGGGATGCATTTGGCGCTCTCCAGAAATGGCTACGTATTCAGAATGTAAAAGTTAATAAATATCAGATTTTGCTTTTGAGATTTTGTTTGTTTGTTTGTTTGTTTGTGGCTAATACAGATTTAAAATTAAAACAAGATTAAGTTATACAAAATTTGATACTTTTTTTTACATTTCTAATGATTTAAATTAAGCATTTAAACAAGGTAGTGTTAACCATACAGTCCTACTCAACATTGATTACGATCAGATTTAAGATAAAAATATTATAATAATTGTACATTGAAGCACAGCTATTGCAATATCAGATTTGCCTCACTCTTAAGCATTCCTGTGGCTAAATACATTTTAAATAAAACATGATAAAGGTTAATAGCTTTACAAAGCAATTGATTTCCAAAATGATGTTAGCATTCGCTTTTTTATAAAATAAGCACTGTGAACATCATTTCTGCAAACCAATAATTTAATAATATTCAATATCGTCACCTTAGAATTATAAGGTTTAATTATTATTGTCAAAATTGAGTTATTGACATATTCTTATTAAATGACAACTTATTTACATTATGGCATGTTTTTTTTTAATATATAAGTTGTTTACATTTTAAGACTTTTTATTTAAAAACAAATTTTACACACATATTGTTTGCTATGGGATGCAATACTTGAAGCTCAATATCTCAAAATCACTCAGAACCATAGACTGTAAAAGATATGGATGTAGTATCCTTGACGTCACCCATAGGTTTCTGAACACTGCAAAAGAAGCTACAAGTAGGTGCGGCCAACCGTTGCTATTTTGTCAGCGTGTCAGCGCACCAAACGCGGGATACCAAATAAGGGCAAAGAGGCGGAGAGTGAGCGGAGCTACAGACGTATGCTGGATTCTTAGCATTTTGCTTAGACCTGGCATAGACAGACTTTTTACTTAGGGAGAACGTTTAATACTTCATTACCTGTGACTCGTTTGTATTCTGACCACACGTGCTTGGTTGTAGACTATATCAATAAAGTGTTTAGACTTTCAAAAACACTGTTGTAATACATTCAGCCACTAAACATTGTTTTTATGACGTTTTTCGACAGGAGGAAAACGCAAATTACTATCAAACACGTCAGATATAGTCTATGTTAGTAAATGCAAGGCTGTCTATAAAAATCCAGCACTAACACTGTATGACAACACTTCAGATGACTGTTTTATAGCCTACAGCTAATCAATCTGTCAGATTCTGGAAGGCAATACTGGTCTAAAGAACATTTAAATGATAAATGATCTTAAATAAAGCAAATACATTTATAGAGATGGTATATAAGTATATAATTTCACTCACCTGGGAAATGGAGGCAACTTGAACAGTTTGTAAGCACAATAAGTCCACACAACATGCCATATCATCTGATAATTGCAGGAAATAATTCCAAAAGGCAAATGACTGTGTAAGGAAACATTAACCAAAACAAAAATACGATGTATATGCCATGATCAGCAGCTAATTAGCCAGAATCAGCTGAGGTGACGGGACATCGACCAGCGAGGGCTAGCTGTCACTCAAGTGACCACGTCCTTAATTATGGAAACTTAATATAACTCAATAAAAACGAAACGGATGAGTTATAAAAAAATGTACCCCCTTCACAGTTGTCATGAAGGGTAATCATAGCTATATGCACCAAAGCCACCATATGTACCAGGCTGTAAACATGTTTTTATCAGCTGTAAAAATGGCCAATTTACCAATGCAGAAAGAAAGCACTTGAACTTCCTGGAGCCAGCCCCCCAAGGCGAGTCGATGAATTGCAGTTTTGTTACTTCCGTATTGGCTTCCCGAGGGAAAACGAGAGGTTGCCGCTTGCTCAGAACGCAGATAGAACCTTTTAATTCCAAGGTGACTATATATCAAAGATGTTTTTTTAATGAAAATATTCAACTATATTTCCCTGCTACATAAATAAAAAATAAAAAAGTAACTTATTTAATTACAAATTATCAGTAACTGTGACAAATTGCAGTTGCATGGAACTAGTTACTCTCTATCTGTCTGAAGAAGTCAGTTACTGTTTTACTTACTGTTTTAAACTAATCAGCTAAACCCTTACTGCTTAGTTTAATATGAGGCTAGTTTGTTCTGAAACCAAGAGAACTGATTATAGTTCATCCCACAGTTATGTATGTGTATGTTTCTGCCTGTGCAGCTCCGAGCAGCTGTCTGGTTACAGAATGGGGTGAATGGGATGCATGCAGCGCCACCTGTGGGCTTGGCATGAAAAGACGAGAGCGAATGGTGAAGATGCCTCCATCTGATGGCTCCATTTGTGGGGCTGAAGTGGTGGAAGTGGAGAAGTGTATGATGCCAGAATGCCGTAAGTGCACTCACATGCCCATTCCCACATTAATATATGCAAATCCATGACTGTGGCCAGTTTACCATATTCATAAAACATGCACAAGCACATTAACAGATTCCCACGCAGTACGTCTGTGAATGTTTATGTGGACATATTCATACACATGGCCACATTAAACTTTCCACATTTGTATTTTGCATACAAACATACCACATATTCAAACACTTAAACATATTCAAATGTATAACTCACAAAATACCCTTACAGAAATATCATAACTATATATGAATGACAACAGCATACGTGTTTCTGAATATTAATACAACACACATAACCATTTATGATACATATATTCACATGTATGGAAAAATGTGCATATTCTTACACATAAATGATCACATTAGCATCAAATACAGAACGCACACCCACATTTATGCGTACTTGTTTTAATTTTCTTTTTTATTACATACATTATTTTGATTTATTTACTTATTTATTTTACAGATACAATCCCATGTTTACTGTCCCCATGGTCAGACTGGAGTGACTGCAGTGTAACGTGTGGTAAAGGCACACGGATACGTCAGCGGATGCTCAAATCAGCAGCGGAGTTGGGAGAATGCAACGAGGAGCTGGAACAGATGGAGAAATGCATGTTGCCAGAGTGTCGTGAGTTTATTTTACATACACACAAAATTAAAGCCACGCAGTGAAGAGCTTTTTTTAGGGGGGGGGGAGGCTTGGGGTTGGAGGCCTGCTAAGTTTTTAGACTCCTTTATGTATTTTACATTTCATGTTGAAGCATATTGATCAGTGTTATTAGTTAGTCACTTAGTCACTTAATTAATTAGTTAGCTAGTTAGTTAGTTTATTTATATAGCACTTTTTACAACACAGTGTTGCCCAAAATGCTGAACACAATCAACAGTTAAAATCATCTAGTCAGCACGATTATCTAGTTAAAATGACAAATCAACACAGAAATAGCTTAACTAAAACATTAAAAACCAAAGCCCTCAACATTTAAAGGGTTGAAAAAGATGATGCAATTTTAGAAGACTCTTAAAAACATGTAAAGTTGTAGCTTGTCTAATGTGCGGCTTAATCCAACACTTGGAGCAACAGGGGCAGATATATTGATTTGGGGGCCCTAAGCAATTCCAGCCAAGTGGCCAAACAGTCCTAAAATACCCACTCTGTACTTTTATTTATTTTCTATTTATTTAGAGTGGTGTTTTTTTCTCTCTCCTTTTCTAAGCTTTATCTTATTGCAGTCTCTACTTCTATAAAAATATGTGTATCCTTAATTCACAACTAAAAATAAAAAACTTTTTTTTTAACTAAATCTTTACCTGACTTGTCTGCTGAGCCACTTCATGATTGGGGGTGTGGGACAAATCTGTGTAGATGTAATAATTAAAGTTTAAATTTTATTTGTTAGACCCTCATTATACAAAATATTACAGAAAATGATTTCTTTAAATTTGATTTTCTCAAAAGGATGATTTTGGAGTCTGAAATTTCTAACGCCTACCTCAGTTAATATTAAACATATAAATTATAAAATGTACATAGAATATTCTTTACATTGCGTAGAATGATTTTATGTAAAAAAAATCTATAAAATCACACAAATAACTTTAACCTGTGAGGAGACTCATAGTTGCATTTGGAACTAATTGCAGTCTTTCCAGGACATTTTGGCAGACACCCACATACAAAGAGTTGCAATAGTCAAGTGACCCCAGAAAAAATGCATGGGTCACTTTTTTTAAAGATTGCATAAATAATTTAAAACAAGAAACTTTGTCACTTTTGCCAAGTCATAAATTGAAAAAAAAGGATTATTGACAGAATGTGTTTTTTTTTTGTCAAATTTTACACTCAACCCCTAGATTTCAGAAAACAGGTATGTGATAAGTTGACAGCTCACCTAACCCTAATAAATCAGGAGAGGCAGACTTTTTTTCTCAATAAAGTAAAAACAAAAAGGCCAGGTCTTGACCTCGATTAGAAAGTATCTTAGAAGGAAATCAAGGACATTATTATTATCATTATTCTTAAGTGCACATAAATTTGTCTGTCAAATGACACGAAAAATGCCACCCCATGTTTATGAAAGATTTATCCAAAAGATTAAATATATAATGAAAATAAAATGGACCTAGAATAGACCATTGAGGAGCCTCGCATATCAGATGTGTAGTGGATAAAACTGTCTGTCTAACAAAAAAATTTGTTGACTTTGGTCATTTGACTTAGACCTGAGTAGTAACTTTGAAAACAATGACTCATAACTTGAATTGAACTTAAGTAATTTCACTTAAAATGATTGTAGACCTTCTAAAACCAAAGATTAGAGTTTTGATCATCTTAGAATGATCTCTGATCACACCTGCATCATTAGATCTGTTTCTCATAATGTGTTTTATAGCAATGTAAAATTAAGCTGGATGTCAAACATATTTAAAAAAAGATGCACAATATATCGGTGGACATATCGTTTTTGTCATCATTTATGTTATTGTTATCGGTCCGATGTCAAAATTAGGACGATATCTTTAAGCCGATAGATTACGTAATTGTACAGAACTACCTGCCTCGCACATGTGTGTGTCGAACTTGTTCAGACTTGTCCAGTGCACTAAAACTGAGCTTTTCTCACATGGTTTATTCCTTCAAAGTCTGTCCTGCTTTTGTGTGGTATTGCTGTGCGTTGATAACTCAGTAAATTACCATGTTCTTTATTATTATAGATATGTTTGATAAAGTGTCATTGTGTATTTTGCTTTACATCACCTCAGGAAAAAATATTACATGTGTAAACATAATAGCAGCGATGCACATGTGCTAAACAACTCGTTGGGTTGTTTGTAATTTAATATGATTACTTGGTATTATCAACGCATTGCTTGCCATGTGTTGTTGATGTAAGATTGTATTCAGTTTGACCGGCATATGATTATAACAAGTGCATGTGATGGCTATCAGCATGTACACACATAGTGAGCCGACAGAGCCTTCACAGCACCCCAAACAGCAGCATGGGAGTCGAGTGCCAGTCACTAAATCCAGCATAGGGGTTCTCAACCGTCCACCACATTCTGTCTTTATAATATGCACTGTGTTTGTCATGAAGTCATCTGTGCTCAATGCTCAGGTGTTGTATTAAAATCGGACTCCGAGGACAAATCTGACTCTGCTTCGCGTGCACGCACATTACACACCGCCTGCAGTTATTCACACTTTCAGATTCACATCGGTTTACCATAAACCTTTCATCGATTATGTTTCCCGCAATTGACAGCAAGAACAAACACAGAATCGTTGTCTGATTGACAAACAGCGCCTACATGTGTTCAAAAGAATCTAAAACACCAAATGGGACAAATTTATGCCTGATTTTCTAAAGTAATATTATTTGTATTTAGCTTTTTGCTTGGACGGTGGCTCTGAACTGTCAAAACACCTCTCAAAATGCTTTTTTGGACATTTCATATTTCTTCATATGTACATTACGTAACTGTAACTGTAACTGGTTGCAATTCTATGTTCTTTCATTTTCATTTTATTTAAAATATATTTATATTACTTGTTTGTTAATTAAATTCCAATTTGTTATTTAACCTTTTATTTTTTTATGCAACAGTGATTTATTTTTGGCATGCTGATATGTGTGAAATCGTGAATATATCTATATAATCACCTTGCAATCTTGAAATGATTGCTTTTTTTTGCTTTAAGTAGGATATTCAGTTCATAAAATCAAACTTTATGATTTTTTTAAATAAAATCAGTTGTTTACTGTAAAACAATATAACATTTTGAAATATTTATTTTTTTCAGCTATTTATCAGCCTTCTTATGTTATGTAAAGTGAATAGGACGCTGACAAAGGAGGTGTGGATCCAAATGCAGGTTTATTGAGAATGGTCAGACAAGCAATGGTCGCAATCAGGAGCAAACAGATGTATGCAGGCAAATCCAGAGTCATAGTAAAATACACAGGTGATTGGTCAGTACAGGCAGGTAGCAGACAACATAAACAAACAAATAAGGCAAGGGTCAAAAACAACAAAAAAAGCATCGT
This sequence comes from Danio tinwini, assembly GCA_903798205.1. Taxonomy (NCBI): domain Eukaryota; kingdom Metazoa; phylum Chordata; class Actinopteri; order Cypriniformes; family Danionidae; genus Danio; species Danio tinwini. Next base: position 1,131,075 of record CAIGQZ010030829.1, on the reverse strand, counting down.
AATGCTTACAAAACTGTTTACAATGACAGTATAACAAGACTTACCACATATGTGTGTGTGAGTGCTGTCGTTATAGTCCATGTAAACAGTTCATGAGCGGCTCCCAGCCTTGTAAAATCAACAGAATCTGGAACAGGTGCGTGTAAGCTGTGCATGACTAAACTTGTAGTCCATGTACCGGTGGATTTGTAGTCATTTAGTGATCTGCATGTTCACTAGCGATCTGCCAGGATTAGATTCCTGGTGATTGTGACATCTTAAGAGTTATCGGTTATCGATATCAGCCAAAAAAATCCATATTGGTGTGTTCCTAAAAAAAAAGAACAACAATGACTTGTGTAAGATTTTAAAAAGTTAGTTCACCTAAGAATGAAAATTATTTTATTAATTACTCACTCCCATGTCATTTCAATCCCCTGAGACTTTCATTCATACTTCAGACTATTCAGCATACTTTTAGCTTATTCAATTCACCTATAGCACATGTCTTTGAACTGTGAGGAAACTGGAGCACCCGGAGGAAACCCACACGAACATGGGGAGAACATGGAAACTTCACACAGAAATGCCTACTGACCCACCCAGAGCTTGAACTAGTAACCTTCTTGCTGTGAGGCAATTGTGCTACCCACTGTGCCACTTGATGCCACTCCTGTAATATGTTGTTATATTTATCTGCTTTAACGAAGTCTATTTTCTGTATGAACCAAAGTCTCTTTTCTTTTCTGTCTTTTTCTAGCAATGGACTGTATAATGTCAGAGTGGTCTGAATGGTCAGAGTGCAGCAAGTCCTGTGGAAAGGGTCACTTGCTCCGTACACGCATGATCACTCTGGAGCCTCAGTTTGGAGGAGATCCGTGCCCTGAGGTCACACAGAGAAAAACATGCAAGATAAGGAAGTGTAATCAAGGGGCTGGAAACAACGATGAGAGGAAGAGACGCAAAGAAGACCGCAAGAAGAGGAGGAACAAACAGGCAGGAGAAGAAACTGCCGATGAGCTTGCAGGTAAACTTTCACTGACTTTTCTTTTTAAATGGTTTCTCCAACCAAAAACTGACAATACTCTCATGACAACCAATATGTATGTGGACACACATGATTCACAGAATTTTACAACCATAGTAACAGTCCCATTAAATTAACTGGTTTATTGAATTGCATGTGCGGATCTCACTTTGCTGATACAGAGAATATTTTTTTCTGACTGGATCTTTCAACAAATTCACTGCAAAAAAATTATTTTCTTACTTAGATTTGTTCTCTTGTTTCTAGTCCAAATATCTAAAAATTCTTACATCAAGAAGAATTTTCTAGACAAGCAAAACATGTTGTCTTGTTTTAAGAAATAATATGCCAAATTGAAGTTAGTTTTTTCTTAAAACAAGCAAAAATATTCTGCCAATGGGGGAAGCAAAATAATCTTATGTCAAAAGAAAAAACAAGACTTTAGCTTAGCTAAAGATTTAGCTTACTCCATTGGCAGATTATTTTGCTTGTTTTAAGGAAAAACTGACTTAATATTGGCATATTATTTATAAAAAAAAAACATGCTTTGCTGGCCAAGAAAATGTTTCTTGATATAATATTTTTAGATATTTGGACTAGAAACAGTAAAAAATCTAAGTAAGAAAAGCATTTTTTGCAGTGTTGTATCTCAATAAACCTTTTTGGGTAACACTTTATAATAACAGCATTTTGTAAATCATTTATTAAGCATTAGCAAATAGTTAATTACACATTTGTCAAGCATTAACTCTACATTACCAGACATTAGTTTATAACTACAGCTACAGATGCTTTGTTCTTGACTTATAAGCACATGAATATTGTGCTTAACCCTCTACTGCACTCATTAGGATGTATATATATTTTTTTTTACTGTTTTTCTTTTCTTAAAATGGCTTAACTTGATGTAAAAAAAAACAAAATGTTATTTTATTAAAGTACTTTATGATATGTTGCCATATACAGTAGCAACAATGCCCCAACAATGGATTCAACTTAGAAATGTAAAATTTAGAACATTCCTTATAATTAATAACGTTGTTGTTTGAAACAATTTAATTGGTGTTACAGTATTATAAGCTTTAACACAGATCTTATAAATGACACTTTATACATACTTTCCAACAACTGATATTCCAACAGCTTTTATTTATTCTATTCTTTTTTTGCTGAATATCATTGAAAACAATCATAATAATGGGCTGCATGGTGGCGCAGTAGGTAGCATGTTCGCCCAGTTGGCGTTTCTGTGTGGAGTTTGCATGTTCTCCCCATGTTCGCGTGAGTTTCCTCCGGGTGCTCCGGTTTCAAGTCCAAAGACAAGCGGTATAGAATTCGATAAGCTAAATTGTCTGTAGTGTATGAGTGTGTATGAATGTTTCCCAGTGAAGGGTTGCAGCTGGAAGGGCATCCGCTGCGTAGAATATATGCTGGATAAGTTGGCGGTTCATTCCGCTGTGGTGAACCCGGATTAATAAAGGAACTAAGCCAAAAAGAAAATGAATGAACAATCATAATATTGTATTATTATGTATACAACATACAGTAAATATAAATATTTTCTTCAGTAAATATTATAACAAATAAATAACAATTTGTCACCTTGGAATTATAAGGTTCTATCTGCGTTGTGAATGATTTTGAGATATTGAGCTTTAAAGTTTTTGCATTCCATATAGCAAACAATATGTGTGTAACATTTGTTTTTTAAAATAAAACGTCTTAAAATGTTAACAACTTAAAAAAAACATCATATAATGTAAATAAGTTTTCATTTAATAAGAATATGTGAATAATTCAATTTTGATAAAAATGTCAGATAGAATTATATATAATTCTAAGGTGACGAAATCCATCAGAATAATGTAGCTACTAGCTAACAATGTTTATATATTATACTACTGTATATACCATACTACGCCTGTCTTATCTGCCTCAGAGCTAACTTACTTGAACTGTCGCCATCACTGCTCTTATCAAATGTCCAATCTGCATCATTCTCATAGTCACTAAAATCTCATCCTCACTTTCATCTGCAGGAAGAGCCAGTTCTGTCCTTTTCTTCTTTCACTTACCATAGAACATAGTGGTGCTTGCTGATACACTGTTCCCTGTATTCATATCTAATCAAAAGTAGTATTGCCATTAAAAGTAGATTTTATCCATAATGCAAATGCAATTAACATATAACTAATCAACATTATATTACTAGCATTCATGTTGTTATTGTTACAACTTAAAATTTCACAGCTGACCTTGCTAGCTAGCCATTTGGCAACACATACATTTGATCGATTTACAAAAAACTAATTTGAATTGTGAAATTTGTGTTGTGAATATGTCATCATAACCTACTGGAGGTGGTTTCAGATTTTTTTGTGGATCTAACATAATTCGATCCTTTGTTTTTATTGACATTTAATTTGCATTCAGCAACTACTCACAATAAATGCCAGTCTGTCAGAAATTGCGCTACAGAAAACACTGCATGTCATGTGACTTAACCAAAGCACATCATTGGCTACACTAAGGTCTTCTCTTTCCAACCAAAAAATTAAATGTTGGTTTTAAAGAAACAGTGGCAGGGAAATGAACATAAATATCATGTTGCCATATGGCAACACCATGTGGTAGAGGGTTAATGACAAAATTTTCATACTTTGTTAACGGTTAATTTTTCACTACTAAATTAAGTATTAAACTGTTTATGAAGCAGTTATTTAAGCATAGCTGTTTTTTAAGATAATTCAGAATGAGTAAGTAAATGATTAATGAACTATTTAAATTAGCATAAATTTATATAATTATTATTCAGGCATATAGTAAGTTACGTTGTATGTTTATAAATGCTTTATTTACACAACTTCATGTAGTTTTGTGACCTAGTCTTAGGTGAGGGCTATTTATGGTGTATAAATGGCAGCTAAAGGCTATTTATCATCAAAATCACCTCTGGTGTAAAGTTGTGCAGCGCCGTCTTGTGTACTGTAGGGGAAATTTTACAGTTTGAACCCAAAAAAAGACCAATCTGTCAGATAGAGAAGAGCCAGAGTCAGAGATTCAATTAAAAAGTTTACTGAAGATAGTTTGCAGTTTAATAAGCCAGCTTCAACACTCACAAAACGTTTGTAGGCCGCTCTGCTTACAATCTCAAAAACAAACAATTATACTCTTATAATCTTTACGTCATTAACTGTGTCATCCATATAGGCGATTGGTTAAAACACAGACAGACTTAGAACATTTATAGCATATATTTCCCACACAGTACATGTCTGTGAAAGTTTATGTGGCCATTAACATATCACATGGCAACATTAAACTGTCTACATATGCATTTTGCATACAAACATACTACATATCCAAACAAAACACAAACATATTTGAATGTATTGCTCACAAATAGCCTTACAGAAATTGTATAACTATATAAGAATGACAACAGCATATAGGTTTCTGAATATTAATACACCACTCAATTTAAAGCATATAAATGTACAATCTGTTTCTTACCCAAGGCTGAGTGTATTCTCAGTCTGATCAAAACTGGTTAAAAACCGGTACAATCTACATCTAAACTGGCAGCTTACATACAAAGAAATTAACTTTAAAAGATTTAACACATAAAATGGAAAATGGCTTCTAAAACTTTTTTTTTTTCCAATTCTTCAAAAGTCCAGGTCCACTCAAAGGGTCTCCTTAACCTCTGACCTGACTGGGTAGATTCTGAGGAAACAAATCATTTGGCATACAGAAAAGCAATCACACATATTATTCCAGTTTTACTCTGAAGTGGGATGACACTAAGATTATCATATAATCTAGGCTCTTAAACAGTCAACTTTGTTAATATTTATAAAGACATAAGAATGTACTGTATATGTGTTACTCCGTCCTGGAGCAAACATCCATCAGAAAATCCATGCAATCAGTATCATTTTTCATATTTTCATTTTCATTTAAGTTAGAGAGTGCATGTTCAATCTGCTCACCACCAAACTGACAAACTGACAATAATTGCAAAAATTGTCCCATATGTATGAGGGTTTATATAAGAGCTCATAAGCCTGTCAGGCTTTATTCTGCAAGAGCAACCAACTAAATGTCCTGTACATTATCTCTTACATACAGTAAAGTCTGATTTATACTTCTGCGTCAAGCGCATGCGTATGGTTCGGCGCAGCCTCCGCGCGGTCACATAGCCCTAGCCTTGGCTGATGCTAACGTGCACCTAGCTGCCTGTTCACTGCACATGACATCTGGACACGACTGTTAGAATACGCCCCCTTGAGGCAGTCCCACAGACTATTCAGTTTTGTCGTGCGCCATAGGAAGCTGATTGTCGCGGTGGTGTCCGAAATAAATCAATGCAAAAGCAAAAGCCTTTATTCTCCGTGCGTTCGGTAGGGTTGAATAAATGATTGAATGGATACTAGAAACTCATCATAGACTGCTAAAAAATTTGGAGGGAAAGTGGAGACTAGATTAAAAATTTTATTTTTTATTACTCATTTATGATAGATTGAACATTTGTTTAATTCATAATTACTGCATGAACCTACTTGGACAACACTTGAATATATCATATCCGGTCGGCGGGTTGCATACGGTCTAGTTGCAGGAGTTTAAATAGTTTAATGGATCCGCAGCTCAAATCGGATCTGAATTTTCCACTTACGGAGATGATCGAAAATCCACGCAGCTCCCGGACTACTCTCCATTGTAAATGAATGACCTCCGGTCTGTTGTTTGTTGTGTGCAGTGGAAAGGAGGCTTTAAAATGTAACTACATGTTGCAATGACGCATAACGCAAGCTCTGTGATTGGTTGGCTTGGTAGCTGTGATGAGTGGAAGCGGTGCTGAGAGCTGCGAGCCAGATGGAGCGAGTGTTTAAAAGTGTCGAGTCTCATGAAGGAGCTCCAGATGGAAACTTTGTTTTGTGTTTATCTTATGATTAAAGTTGTTGCACGTCCGCCGGTTCCCGCCTCTGAATGAAAGTTTAGCTACTTGTACATTAAAGTAGCGTTCAGAAAAAACAAAACACCCATGAAGAAACTTGATCCAGAGGAATATAACATAATCTACTACCAGCTAGCGGTTTGGAAGTGTTATTGCAGAGCAACACAAACAGCATGCAGAAGTATGAATGTACGCGCTAGGCAAACGCAGCAAGGCATACGCCGAGAGTCACGACGACCGTTTGACGCAGAAGTATAAACCAGCCCTAAGGTCTCTACGATATCAATTTAACTGTATAGAATTACAAATGAATGATTTTACTGCCACTAGCACCAGTTACATCCTGTCTAAATTTGTTCCTTTAGGATGCAAAATGAAGTCGTGGTCTGGATGGACTGACTGTACCAAGTTGTGTGGTGGAGGAATCCAGGAGCGGCTCATGACGGCCAAGAAGAGATTTAAGAACGCACAACTAACAAGCTGTAAAGACCGAAAGGAGATTCGAGCCTGCAATGTCCATCCCTGCTAGGGCTGTACTGCATGGGCTTGTGGGACAAGACCCAATCTAAATAGTGAATAGACTGTGACACACTGTTTTGCAGTAATTTAAAGCACTCTGTCCGGTGGTTGGAAAGCTGCAACAGGTAGTCTGTTATTTTTACTTTTATTTTATAAAATTTATAGTGACCCAGGCCTGTAAATGGGTGGGAAAGGAAGGGGGGATGCTTAGAGTTGCAATGTGCTGTACAAATTCAGATGTATTAATATGCATTAATATTTGAGAGTAGCAGCCCTTTGAAAAGCTTTGAAGAGGGGAGTTACTTTTGAAGATTGATTTTTCACAAGCAGGACCGTGGCATATTAAACATTAATGTGTTTTGACAGGAAATGCTAAACAAATTTCTCCTTTTATACTATGTGATCCAAACACAAACCCAAACCCAAACACACACACACAAACACACACACACACACACACACACACACACACACACACACACACACA
>CAIGQZ010030829.1:1108303-1120006 GCA_903798205.1 Danio tinwini | reverse complement strand
ATAAATAAATAAATAAATAAATAAATAAATAAATAAATAAATAAATAAATAAATAAATAAATAAATAAAAAGTCAAAAGGCAATACCAAATTGGCACAAATAAAGGTGTGTTGCAAATCAAACAACTTATTCATTTTCAATCACTTTTCCGGGGCCGGGGCGCGGGGGCAGCAGTCTTAGGAGAGAACCCCAAACTTCCCTCTCCCCAGACACTTCCTCCAGCTCCTTCAGGGGATTCTGAGGTGTTCCCAGGCCAGCCGAGAGACATAGCCTCCTCCCAGTGGGACATGCTTGGAACACCTCCCTAGGTAGGTGTTCAGGAGGCATCCAAAACAGATGCCCAAGCCACCTCAGCTGACTTCTCTCGATGTAGAGGAGCAGCAGCTCTACTCCGAGCTCCTCCTGGGTGTCAGAGCTCCTCACCCTATCTATAAGGATGCGCCCTGCCACCATTCTTTCCTTACTCGTGAAAAAAACCCCAAGATACTTGAACTCCTCCACCTGGGGTATAGACTTTCCTCCAACCTGGAGATGGCAATCCACTTTTTTCAAGTAGAGCACCATGGCCTTGGACTTGGACTTGGTTCTCATCCCAGCCATGTCACACTTGGCAGCAAACCACCCCCAGAGCATGTCCATGTTCGATGAAGCCAACAGAACAACATCGTCTGCGAATAACAGAGATGAAATCCTGTGGTCCCCGAACCGGACTCCCTCCAGCCCAGGGCTGCGCTTTGAAATTCTGTCCATAAAAATGATGAACAGAATTGGTGACAAAGGGCAGCTCTGCCGGAGTGCAACATGCACTGGAAACAAGTTTGACTTATTGCTGGCAATGCGAACCAAACTTCTATTCTGTTCATACAGGGACAAGACAGCCCTTAACAAAGCCCCTCTGACCCCATACTCCCAGAGCACCCTCCACAGAATGCCACGAGGGACATGGTTGAATGCCTTCTCTAAGTCCACAAAACACATGTGGACTAGGTGGGCATACTCCCCTGAACCCTCGAGCACCCTGGTGAAGGTATAGAGCTGGTCCAACCATCAGTCGGATCCTCCTCTTTAGTACCCTGGCATAGACTTTCCTCGGGAGGCTGAGGAGTGTGATCCTCCTATAGTTGGAGCACACCCTCCGGTCCCCCTTCTTAAAAATAGGAAACACCACCCCAGTTGCCCAGTCCAAAGATACTGTCCCTGACCTCTATGCGTTATTGTAGAGACGTGTCAGCCAAGACAGCCCCACAATATCCAGAGACCTAAGATACACAGATACTGGCTCTTGGGACATGGAAATCAAACAACTGATTCAAAGAATTCAATATTAGGATTCAGAGTTATTTATATAATATGCACAGTATTAACAATTATTTACACTTTAGATGCTGTCGGTGTGTCAGTATTGTATGTTTTATTATTTATTTAAAAGTAAAACTTAGAACAGCACTTAACATGCATACACAGTTTACTTGCATCTAAAGATTGTTATTCTGTTAGTCTTAACAAAGACATTTAATATCATAAAGCTCAATTAGTGGTCCAACAATTGTTTTGACATTTAAAATAATGCTTAAAATGTATGATTTTTTTTTTTCCATGGCACTGGATGATATCAAACCAAAAGGCATGTGAAAACAAATTATGTTAAACTTTCCCTCAGAGCTTGACTTTATTATTTTGATGTATTGTTTAATAATTGAAATATTATCAGACCTCAAAAAGTTTGTTTACTTTCATACATTTTCATACATAAAATCATTTTAACTATGTTTTATAGTGTCTTAAAAAATTTGGAGGAAAATAAAAAGGGAATATATAAACATTTAAGTTGTTAGCATTTTTTTGCAGTCAAATACCTTTCAGAATAAACATTTGTGTACTATGATTGAAAAAAGGGCACACAAAAATCACAACTTTAATATTCAACTAAATATTATTACTTAGAAGAATTTAAAATCTCATTGGTCATTGGGTTGTCATGTTGTCCTTAAAATTGCCTTTTTGTAAACGAAATTTTAGAGCTGGTAATATGTTTCCTTTTAGTATGTTCTTTGCCCATAAATATTGCCATGTATGAAAACCAGTTGTACTTTTACAAGATTACTGTAGATCTGTTGTGGGGAAAATATACTGTTGAGTAATGATAATGGCCTTACGCCAATTCAAGTAATGGAACTGTTGTCTCCTGTGATGATATTTTGGTGTGTCATTTTCCTAAACTAAAAGCACATGTAACCAGCCATTCCAGGATTTTATATGTCTTATGTTTGAAATTAATACTGTATCAACCCATTTATCTGTTATGATTTTATTCTGTACTGTAAGACATGTAGGTTCTGTTTAAATGAAATATATTTGTTTGATTGTTTGTTTGTTGGGTTTGTAATTCCTTTTCTTTTATCAGTCTTTCTGATAACTCCCTTTTTTATAAGAAATTATTCTTACCAAAGTCTTGCGTAGATGTTTTGTAGTTGTCTCTCTTCCTTGTTGATCCACTGACATGATTCAAACTTTTTTCAATATTTCACCTTTACAATAAAAGGAAACGTAACAAAGTGCCTAATTAATTTCCTGATTATTTGTGCAAATGCTTTATCATTTAATTCCTGATTTTTACTATAAGAAGAACACACATGGTGTGCCACAAGGCTTGGATTTGAGCCCTCTAATTGATTATTTACAAGGATGGCAAAAGTACACACATCCTTCTCTCAGATAGAAATATGGATACTCATGTTTAAAACGATTCTGGTAGAAAATGAAGTACTCACTACACCAAGTAAAAGTAAAGAAGTACAGCCTCAAAAAATGTACTTAAGTAATAAGTATCTACTACTTCCAATTTTAGTTTCATGCTGGCAGCTAGACCTTACTTCATATCGATACATTTAGGCCTGTCACGATATCTGTTTTATGTTGTCTGATATATTGCACCAAAACATTGTGCAATAAACAATACTATTTTTTATTTTAAGACAATTTTATGCCCCTAGTTATATAGTTATATAACAAAAGTACACTCTTCCAAAGAACACATTATTTTATTCTTAAAAATATTTTCTTTAATTATAGTAATTTAACAATTTAATAAGGCATCAGAATGTGAAAACATATATCCTAAACAAATAAATAATCATAAATGTTAACAAAAAAATGCAAGGTAAAAAGTAACAAAGACAGCGATATCTGCTACCAGATCTATTTTCAGTTTTTAGGCACCCCCATCAAAATATACCATAGTAAATTATAACAAATACTATAGTGTTTTAACCAATGTGACACTGACACATCCAAAATAGATAGAGAGGTTGTACAATCAGCTAAATTGTTGCTGAATTGTTTCTTATGTATGGGTGATATATACTGCATCACCAAAAATTATTGAGGTCATGTCCATGTATTGTGTGGTAAGTCAATATATTGATTATTGTGACAGACCTATACACAATAACATACTGTACATTTCTGGTTTTGATGTAAAAATTGATGCTAATTTTTAGCTGGAAAGTAGCCATGCAATATCACACTTTGCAATACTGCAAAACAACACTGCTCAAAAATCTGTGTATCATCATCCTGACACAAACTCACAGTGTTCAGCATGTAGTTCAGCATGCTACTTTTAGATCAAAAACAACAACTGACATTAATGTCCATTCATACACTCTAAAAATTGAGGCCTATATCTTTACAAATAATGAACATCTTCAATTAACACTTAGGGCTCTATTTTAACCATCTAGGTGCAAAGTCTAAAGTGCATGGCACAAAAGCATTAAGGGCTTTTCTGAATCTAGTTTTGCTATTTTAAGGATGTAAAAATATGGTCTGCACCGTGGCGGATGGTCTAACAGGGTTGTGCTTATTCTCTTAATGAGTTATGGGTGTGTTTTGAGTCCCATTCCCTTTGAAGAGCCCCTATTACACATAAAAAAGGTCATATTTTATGGGTCTCCAAAAACAGGCTGGTATGATGCAAGGTCAGAAAACACTTTCATGGTCTTATAATATGAATTTATTTTTACCTAATTATACCAGCGACTTCCATATGAATCATTCAGCGATTCATTTGTTCCCAAACCCCTCCTTAGCGCAAAACTAATCTCTGCTGATTGGACCGATGACAGCCTGTTGCAATTGGTCGACAGCGTTCAGCGCGAGACAGTAAAATGCCCTGTGCAATATATCAAGCCCTTAGGTCGCCAACATTGGTATAGGATCACGCCCGAAACACGCTTCATAGTAAACTTACTAACACCACAGTAAACAGTACCCGGTTCTCAACAGTGATATTCAGACACCTCACCCCTGAAAGCAGCGCAGTTAAACACCAGCATTTTGCTTTATTCTTAAGTATGACACCATTCAGTTTTAATCCACACAGCAGCAAAAGCTAAGCTATTCTGAACCTTGACCGCTGCACGTGTGTAGGATCAGCTAACATTAGACGCGATATGAGAATATGAAGAGTTAAGCTGATACAGTACAAGCGGTTTCAAGTAATAAAACATGTACTGTGGATCATTTTGCAATCCTTTTGCGTGGTGTTTTAAGGGCTTACCGGTACTCTGCTTTGCCCAACGATCACATCCCCAGCCGGGGGGTTGTAGCGCTCACCAGCGCTCCTCCTCTGTCCTCTGACAAGCTATCTCTGCGGGGTCCCATCACGCCGCTCACCCTGAGCCTTCATAAGCCTTTCCAGTGCTGCGCACCAGCCCGAAGCCTAGTGTGCAGAAGCCTGCCTTTGTTTGACTTTGTGCCTAATAAACTCCTTATTTTTGTCCGCACCCCTGGTGTATTGTCTGTCCATTACAAAATGGAGCAAGAAACTAACCCATGAGCTGTGTTCCTATCCAGCTCTGTCAATGTCTCATACATCAGTAATCTTTTCTGATACTTCCTTTAACAAACAGCTGACGAATCACCCATTGTAAGTGTGCAGATTTCTGAAGCACTCCTTTCCCCTTACACTTCCAATAATATCCAGGTAAGCACAGCGTCTTCATGACTCATGACTTCAGGATATGTTTGTCTTTGCTGCTGTGTTAGTGGGCGGGGCCGCAGGTAAAATTTTTCCCGAGTTTGTACGCGCAACCATTATGTTTCGTATTCACGTCACGCTGAAACGGCTAAAGACTCGTTATCAAGATGATTCATTTAAACCGCTATTAGTCGACTCTTTTTTTTTTTTTTTTTGATAAATCAATAGTTTTTAAAACTGTCCACTTTCAGATTTAAGCCTTAGCTGGATATTTCACTTCACTTAGAGCTTTGTTACACGCTACATGGTAGGTCATCATGGGTTTCAAAAACCCATAATAGGGGCTCTTTAAGAGTCAGTTGCATCACGCCATGGTGCATTTGCTATTTACATGGCAGACTTTGTACATGTAAAAACTGAACGCTTCACTAGCGAGAAAACAGTTAAACAGACCTTCTGCTGCTCGAGGATAAAAAATGGACCTCCTCCATTCTGTCTCTTTACTTTCTCTTTACATTACCTTTACTCTTTACTTTCATGGATAAGGAAATGGTGTTGTACGCACCACTAAAGACATCCGTAAGCCTACATATTTAATTTTATTTGTTAAGCACAAATATTTGTTTCAAAACTGTTTCTAAATTCAGTTCTAATTTCCAGCAAATGAATAAGTTAACAATAATAACGAAGTGTGGTCAAAAACTACTTATCCAGTTTGGATAAAACTGGAGTTATATCCAAACATACGTCCTATTCATATGCCCCATATGGTCCAAAACCCGACAGGTGGACAAATCTAAGCTTGTTTTTATTAAAATAAATATAAATATGCATATAATAAATAATACTGCTAATAATAATATCATTTTCATGAATAAATGTGTTTTTTATATTTATGTAGAACATAATATTTTTTGTAATATTTTAATCCTTTATTTTTTTTTTTTTAATTTGTAAAGATTTTTAAGTATTGCTGCACATACTACTGTGTGTATTAAGCAATGTGTATGCATTTAAGGCACACAACTAACACGCTCTGCGCTGGACTTTAGGCCTGCTTTCAGCTGGTCAATTGCGCAGTCTATTTCAGTTCCTCAAAATAGCAACGCACCAACAATGTGTCTTAACACACCTCCTTAACTCACCTCTTCCATGAACATCCATGAGTCCACAAAGTGGCGCAAATGGATTTGCTATTTTAACAACGTGGCACAAAATGGGAAAACTAGGGTTGCGTTGGTCTGAAAAAAAGCAACAAATTGCACCAAATTTACTGTAAAATAACAGAGGAATTTAAGGACATTTCTGTAATTTAATGTCCATTATTTTACAGGAAAGTTCTGTAATTTAACAGCCGTTATTTCAAGTAGTTTTTTTTTTTGGCACTCCAGCTGCGGGAAATAAACTGTAAAATTAAGGATTTTTTTTTACAGTGCAGGTGTATGATAGGGCCCTTAATGTTGTCTAAACCATTTGTTTTTCTTTTGCAGTAATAATAATAACATATTTTACTATTTTGGGCATTTGGCTAAAGCTGATTCATTATCTTCAAAACTATTGTTGCATGTTTTCAGTGTTTCTTTGTTTTTTCACAGTATTGTGGATATGTTCTTCAACAGTAAAACAGTATAAATACTGTATTAGTACATAGAAACTCATTGAAAATGAAGGAAATCAATCACAATGCATACAGCATTCATAAAGGATGTAACTGTTTACTAACTGTACAAATGTTGACAAAAAAAGCACGATTGTTAAAAAAAAATTGTCACGTATTGAAAGATCAAAAAAGCCTGTATAGTAAACCATGGTCGGAATGGACAAAAGACCTGTGATCTGTAACAAAAGACCTGTAATTTACCTGTGATCCGATCAACTCGAACGTAGCTTATTACCCGGTGTAAGCAGGGCAGCTTCAGTCATGTTTACATCACCAACTCCCTTTGTCTCGTCCACTTTAGTCATCCTTGCCGTTCTTGTGGTAAGCTTCACAAAGTGAAGTTTATTTATAAACTAATTTTGAGAGGAGCACGCACTTATGATTGATAGCAGCTGATCCTCGTTAGCTAATGGACGATCCACCAATCGGAAGACTACAAATCACTATAAATAACCAGAGTATCTTACCTTAGCCATCTTCGTCTTGAAGAATCCCCCCTTCCACCGCTACTCCTCCCCTTTCCTTGTCAGGGCAGCATGGAGGCCCAATGGTTAGCATCATTGCCTCACAGTAAGAATGTCACAGGCTCAGATCTTACCTAGCCAAGTCGGCATTTCTGTGTGGAGTTTGCATGTTCTCCCCGTGTTTGCGTGAGTTTTCCCCGGGCTCTCCGGTTTCCTCCCACAAACCAAAAACATGTAACATAAGTAAATTGACAAAACTAAATAAACATCATAGACAAGTTCGAATTCAGCTCTTTACAATCTACATTTACCATTATCAAGCAGGGGGAGTTCTCGAGACCTACCTGAGCTCAGACTCCCCTCTCGCCCTGCAACGGGAGGGAGCCCCGGGCTCGAGGATCTCACGAGCTCAGGGCTCTGTCCCGGGACAGCATGCCAAATACGCATTATAACCAGTCATCAGCAAGGGCGAACTCTTGACCTAGCCTGTGTATATGCGTGATCAACGTGGGCTGAAAAAACAGCGCAATGAAAAATAAAAAAAAAAGATTTACTCAATCTAAAGGGTGTTCAATTTTTGCAATAACAAAAAATAATATAGATTGCAACACCAAACACATAAAAATTCAAGTAACTAGCCTGGTTTAAAAATGGAAGGAGTAGAAAGTACGGATATTTGTGTAAAAATGTAAGGTGTGAAAGTAAAAAGTTGTCAGAAATATATATAGTGAAGTAAAATACTACCAGAAAAATTAACAAAGTATTTGTAATTATTTTTAATTGTATTTGTACACTAACAGAGTATTTTTACTTCGTTACTTCCCATTTTTTTTTTTTTTTTTTTTTTTTTCAGACAATAAACAATTATTTTTTTGTTTTTTTTGTGTGAACTACCCCTTTAAATACACTTTTTGCCACTGCAGCATATTTGGTAAGGTAGTACCAGCTAAGATATGGTTTTCTTTCTTTCTTTCTTTCTTTCTTTCTTTTTTTTTTTTAATAAACAATGGATTTTTAAAACACCTTCTTAGAATGTACTGTAATTGTGAGCGTTGTGTTTGGCCACTAGAGGGAGGTATCAATGCATGGAACGTTCACATTTGAACAAGTACAACATGCACATCTGTCTTCTGCACTTTCAGAAATAAAGGTAAAAGCTTTTTAAGGGATATACTTCTGAACCTATTGAGTCCATATGCGAATATGTATATGCACACACCTTATATATTTATATAAAAGTACCTTAAATATGTATGTTCATAAAATTATACCATATTAACACATTTTTTTAAGTGTTCTTTTTTGTTTATGTAACAGGTTTTTATTCATGTTTGAGCCTTTTTCATGTTAAAACATTATAGTTTCAGATCTACAGTAGTTATGGCCTGATCCTGAATTTAAACGGACGTGCCACATGCGTTCCTGTAAAAGTTCATGCTCCATGTGCCTGCAAACTACAGTATGTGTGATTTTGCAATTGCCTAGCTTCAATTTTCTAATTGCACAGCTATTTTAACACTGATAAACAGCTTTCATGAGAAGTGTATGTAGGTAATGTGTAAGACACATACACAGAACAAGTGTGGAAAGGCCTCAAACAAGATGTGTGAAAATTAGTTTTGAGCTGGCTGACGTCACAATTCATTAAGTCAGTGGAATGAGGAATGACTGAGAAGGGAAAGACACATGAGGATTCATCATGATTTAACGAGTTTAACTTTCCTGTAAAACATATTTTAAAGTTATAAATCAAAGGTTACTTAAAAACATTAAAGTTTAATTTTAATATTTTTACTTCAAAGCTTCATGTTTATTTTACTTTTTACTCATGTTTCTTGCTCTTTTTGTGTAATTGTTTTTGTTTAATTATTTTTCTTATTTTAAAGTGATTTCTGGGTGATTAAGTAATTAAAATAAGTTGTCCATAATACATACATCCATACATGCACATACGTACATACGCGTATGGGCAGTAGTTATGTATACCAAATACTTATTTTAAAAACAACATAGTATTTTGTAATTTGTATTTGACAGGTTTGATGAAAATCCCTTAATATTTTGTATCAAAATACTTTAGTGTCTTGTATTTTTGTAGTTTTTAAATACTGTAAAATACTTTGCAAGAAGTCTACAGTACATGATGACGTTATAAAAAATGAGGCCTCTGATTGGTGCTTTCCCAGTTATTTGCCTAAGCTTGAGATCAAAACAGAAAATGGATTTATTTTTTTTAAGAAGGTGGTCAATGATTGGATCATGGATGGAAATTATGCTTACAGTAGGACGAATGTTGAGGGTATATTCAAGAGCAAGTCAACAACCACTGAAAATAGTTACTGAGAAATAAGACAATTATTATATAATGGCTGTATAGTGTACAATTGAGCATATTTTCTTAAGAAATGAGATGGAATAAAATATCAGTCCTGAAGAACAAGATGAGGAGCTTCAGAACAGCATCATTCTCAGTCTCAGTGCTGCAGATGGAAATGCAGAGGAACTTTAGAAATATAAAGCACCTAAAAATGGTGTACTGGTGTTTTTTAAAAGGGTAATCTGAGACTTCCAGTTAAAAGAAAAACTGAAAGAATCTTGGGAGAATGAGTATACTGTACAATTAATGGATGGATTTTAATTTGTAACTCAAAAAGAAACACAAGTTAGCTTTAGTTTACAGGTCTAACTCATTAACCATTAGGCCACAACTTTTTTAGGTGAACAAAGTGGCAGAGTAAAGTTGTTTCTACCAAACATAATTTTCTTAAGTCAAATTAATAGTGAAGGGATTGATCCAATCAGCCTATTGATGGAAGGTTTGCAGATAAATTTCATGCTCCATTTTAAAAATATTTTGTAGCATTTTTAAAATACAAAAATACAGTGTTTTATTTTGATACTTGTTGTGGCTGCTGTAATTTGTATTTTAATTTGATACAGTTAAAATGTATGTATTTGGTATTTTAAAATATATTTTAATGTATTTATGCCCACCCCCGAATACATACAGTTGCAATCAGAATTATTCAACCCCCTTTGAATTTTTTTTCTTTTTTAAATATTTCCCAAATGATGGTTAACAGAACAAGGTAATTTTCACAGTATGTCTGATAATATTTTTTCTTCTGGAGAAAAGCCTTATTTGTTTTATTTTAGCTAGAATAAAAGCAGTTTTTAATTTTTAAAACCCATTTTAAGGTCAAAATTATTAACCTGTTTAAGCTATTTATTTTTTCCATAGTCTACAGAACAAACCATCATTATACAATAACTTGCCTAATTACCCTAACCTGCCTAGTTAACCTAATTAACCTAATTAAGCCTTTAAATGTCACTGTAAGCTGTATAGAAGTGTCTTGAAAAATATCTAGTCAAATATTATTTACTGTCATCATGGCAAAGATAAAATAAATCAGTTATTAGAGATGAGTTATTAAACTATTATGTTTAGAAATGTGTTGAAAAAAAGCTCTCTGTTAAACAGAAATTGGGGAAAAAATAAACAGGGGGCTAACAAATCAGGGGGTTGAATAATTCTGATTGCAACTGTACATACACTGCTCAGCATAATTGAGTACAGCCCATTTTGAAAAAAAAAATTGTTTGATCCATTTCTTAGTGAATATAGGCAATTAATTTGGGTGCATTCAAACAAAACTGAATTATCAAACAGATTTATTCATTAAAATACTATTTTAGTCACCAAACACGTTTAGAAATTGAAAGATAATAGAATTAAATTCAAGCTAAATATTACACACACACACACAAAAAAAGAGAACCTACAAAATTTCAACCAATTTTTTTTTTACCCTAAATCACTCAGCTTAGATGGTAGGGCAACTCTAGGAAGAGTCCTGGTGGTTCCAAACATCTTCCACTTATGGATGATGGAGGCCACTGTGCTCATTGGAGCTATAAGAGCAGCAGCCATTTTTCTGTAACCTTCCACAGCCTTGTGCCTCGAGACAATCCTGTCTCAGAGGTCTACAGACATTTCATTTGTCTTCAGGCTTGGTTTGTGCTTTGACTTGCACTGTCAATCCTGGGACCTTATATAGACAGGTGTATGCCTTTTTGAATCATGTCCAATCAACTGAATTTACCATAGGTGAACTCCAGTTAAGCTGCTGAGCTTAATTTAGAGCTTTACGGCAAAGGCTGTGAATTCGTCACCTTAGAATTTTAAGGTTCTATCTGGCATTTTTGTTAAACTTGAGTTATTGACATATTCTTATTAAAAGACAACGTATTTACATTATGGCATTTTTTTTATAAGTTGTTTACATTTTAAGACTTTTTATTAAAAAAAAAAATGTTACACATATTGTTTGCTATGGAATGCAAAATCTTTGAAGCTCAATATCGTAAAATCATTCAAAACGCAGATAGAACCTTATAATTTCAAGGTGACGTTATGTACATGTGATTTTTTTAGGTTTTTTTATTTTTAATAAATTTGAAACAATTTCCAAAAAAAATATTTCAATCAATATATATGGAATAAATGAATTTAATCAATTTTGGAATAAGGCTGTAGCATAGCAAAACACATACATACATACATACATACATACATACATACATACATACATACA
>CAIGQZ010030829.1:1082224-1104804 GCA_903798205.1 Danio tinwini | reverse complement strand
TATATATATATATATATATATATATATATTGTGAAGAATTTGCTGTCACACACTGACTTATAATATAGAAATCAATGGTTGCCAACTACCAGCATTCTTCAAAGTGTCTTCTTTTGTGTTCATTAAAACTCAGATAGGTTCGGTAAGTAAATAATGTCAGAATTTCCTTTTTTTTTTTGTCAGCAATACCTTAAAAGGCTGACTGTGATCATTTGTATGCTAATGTCAAATAAGACACACAACATGAAACTAAAAGCAATCTATATATTGTCAGTTTACTATGAAACAAAAGTTAAATTATGCAGTGAATCAAATGCTATGGCATGCCTTAGTAAAACATTATGCAGCATGCAACTCCTCTGGGAATGTGAATAATCTTCCTCTTCCTCTGATTAATCATTTGCATTTATCAAACCCACACAAAGAACACGGAGACACACAAAACACACACCGTTACAGACACTGAAGAGATAAACAGTGTCAACCTCCGCTAAACATTGAAATGAGCACTAGCAGGTGGTCGCTAATGTGTTCATGTCTGATCACACAAGCTCATTTTAACTCAGTGTATCGCAGTAACAACAGACTGATAGAGTAATCAGTGGTGTAATAATATCTCTAGAACTCAAAATCCAACATGACACTTTTTTTTTTTTTATATGTCAATTTTCACCAGCATCAAGCATTAAATTCACCCAAAGATAGAAAAAAAACACTGTCATCATTTACTCAACTGCATGTAATCTCGAAGCTGTATGGCTCTCTTCTATTCCATACAGTTTTAATTATTGACAAATTGGGTGTTTGTTAATGTATTTACTAACATAATATTGGTGTTAGAGAATACATTACACATAATGGTAATGGATTTACTAGGGGTTACCCCAAATATCTGATGATTCCATGCTTGAATAGGAGAAGCCTGATTCGACAGCCAATCCATTGAATATTTACAGAGGAGAATTATAAAAAGAGGATCATCCCATTTTGGCTTTATGGTGGTTTCTCAATGTCTAATTTTACATCAAACTACCAGTTTTCTCCCATTAAGGTTATATACTGTATAAACCATTGATTATAATCTTATAGACATTTTATAAATGTCATAAGATGTTAACATTAGGTTAGATTTAGGTTGTGACGTCACAAAAATCAATGTTTATCCAGTGTCTAAGAACAACGTCCAATAACGATGTCAAGTGATGTTGATATTTGGTTTGTTTTGTGTTTGTAGAGGTCCATCTATTAGCCAAATGATGAAACTAACAGCATGACCGAAGGTTAAATGCATGTAAGCCTTTTCTAGTGCTTCTAAAAAGAATTAAGTTATTTATTAGAATTTATTTTTATTTGTTTTTCAGCTCAGAATTTAATCTACTAAAGACTCTAATTTTAAGTGACCGTTAAAATTTATAGTGCATTTCTAATTATAAGAAGGGATCACGTTTATCATTTATGACTCAATTTAGAGTTTTGATCTATTTCTGATCCCTTACTCTTCAGTTATACATTCATTAGGGACCAAACGCACTTAGAGTTCCACACTCTGGGATTCGCGTTTCTTCTCACGGATATTATCTCGATACTCTAAAGTTAGTCAGAGGGTGCAGGGTTAACTAATACTCACATAGTCTGATTTCCAGCTGCTCACTTATCCTAAAAGAGTAGTTGATTTAGTCATTTCCATAAAACTTAATATCAGCGATTAGATTATTAAGAGATCTTCATGCTGTCATGCCAAAACGGTTCCGTACAGTCAAATGTGTCTCCAAAATCGAAGCTAATCATGTCACATCATAATGGTAGCGCAGACTCTACTTAATCTACTGGATATTGCAGGAGAATTCAGAATGAATCAAAGCTGAACACTATTTTCTAGAGGAAAGAATCAAAGAATAAAAGCCAATTTAGAAGTGTTCAATATTAAATAACTCAAATATAAATCCAAGAGTTATAAATGTATAAAGTTTGTTGAAATGTGAGTGATCTGCTCAGAAGGGGAAGGTAACAAAGATTAGGAAGGGGGGCTTGGGGTGAAAGGAGAGTAGTGAGCTTTCTCGCATTCATACCTGGTGAGGTGTAGCTTTGTGTTTCTAGCTCATGCTCGTATTGTCAAAGGCATCTTACAGTCAGGAAGGGGGCTCAGGATGAACATTTGAACAGCTGGTTTCCTGATCTTCTTCTCAGATCAGAAAGTTTATTGTTTTAGCGCCTGACAATTCTCGTGGTCTTGTCTCATAGAATTTGCACAACAGTTCTCAGGGTTTGATATTATGGAGAGACTTAGCTATCCTTACATGTTGGAAAGGGACCAAAATACAATATCAAGCCAACATCTTAAACCATCGTCATATTGATGTCAAATACTGACATTCATTAATCAGGTATGGCAACCAAAATCCCATGTTTGATAGATGTCTTAGTGGTAACGTACACACAACATCAAGCTGTAACATCATTAGACATTTATATTTGGTTGATTTTAGGTTAGACGTTTGGTTCTGTTGTCAACCCGATTTTCATTTCCTAACAAAATGCAATGTCCCACAACGTTGGGGTACAACGCCAATTTGATGGTATGTTGACTTACTGTGTTTGTTGGCAATGCTGTAATTAAAAAACGTGAAAATTCTTTTTTTAACAATCGTTAACTAGTTTAACGTGTGAAAAAATCTAACCGTGAGAGATGTTTCACTTTCCATGAACTGTGACTGGCAGAGAAGTATCTATAAGCAGTACTGGTATTTCCCAATGTCTCTAATAACATAATACATTGATTTTTATTGTTTTATTTATTAAAAAGGTGAAGGCACTTTGCTATTGTAAAAGATAATACAAAAGAGTAAAATGCTAATTGTGCAACATAGGCTCATTTGGAAAACGTAGCCCTATATACATTTCTGGAGATTGCACTTCTTACAAAACAGATGCTTTTTACATAAATACTTGTGTATAAATGTCCATTACTAACCTTTCTATGGACATGATTTGATTATAACTGCAGATCAATGATAATGTGAAATAGCCTACTATAACGTCTGCGATTATATAAAATAAATAAATAACAGCATATATGAACACATACAGACCCTTACAGTCACCGATATGTTACCAATTGCAGATAAACTACACACAGCATACATTTAGCCCTTATTTGGGTTCAAAAACAACACGAAATGTAGCCCACAGTCAGTGCAAACCTCTTATCTCTATCTTTATTCCCAGCACATGTAACCTCTTGTTAGAAAGTAATTCCATCATTCCGAGTTCATAACAGTCCAAAAGGTGATGATAATAGTTAAACATGGCAGTTTGTTCATGTCTTATGTTTTGCAGAAATCATTTGCTGCTTTGTTTTTTTCCGGCTTCTCTTTTGTTTTTTTACTCTTCACTCTATTTCTATTTCTGAAAGGATCGAATGTCAGAAGCAATGTAATAATCACACGCACGTTATTATTGTGAGCTTAATAAGTTTGTTATTTCAAATATAGACGCGTGGCGAGCTCTCTGGAGAAAGTGAAACCGCTCTCACGTTTAGACGGCCTCATAAAACAACAACAGGACACAACAGATTTTGTTATTCTTGGCTTTGAGGCTGTTCATTAAGATGATGGCAAGGTTTGTTTGAGCTCGGGTTGGCCATGGCTTGTTATTATATGTATATACTAGAATTGTACATTTCCTAAAGAAAATGTGAATGGGGTTTGCGTGGCAAATCGATGGGGTACAATGCATTTTAATCGGTTGCTAGGGTGTTCTGAGTAGTTACTAGGCAGATTAGGGTGGTGATAGGGTGTTCTGAGTGGTTGCTAAAGCGTTGCTAGGCGGTTGCTAGGGTGTCCTGAGTGGTCGCTAGGCACCTACTGAGGCATTACTAGGCCGTTGCTAGGCGGTTGCTAGGTGGTTGTTAGGCGGTTGCTAGGGTAATTTAAGTGGTTGTTAGGCAGTTTCTAGGGAACCCTAAGCCTCACATACATGCTAGGGTAATTTGTTTATACTTAGTAAGCATTTCTAGCAAGTTACAGCACTTGGCTAGTCAATATTAGCATGTGGCTAGTCACTGCTAGCATGTGTAGCATATATGAACTTACGTTTGCTAGCATGAGTCAAATGAACCATGTCTCTACGACATTCTGATGTTGAAATATAGCTGTTGATAAATGGTTGCTAGAGTACTCTGTTTTGTTGCCATGGGCATGGTTACAGAGTGAAGTTGGGTGTGGTTGGTTGCCTAAGTCAAATGAGCCAACCCCCAAGTCAATAGGACACTGCTATGCAAAGATATGCATGTAGGACAGTTATAATGGCAGTCTATGGGATCAGTTTGGGGGCGTGGCTTGTGAGCTTCATTATCATATTGAGAGGCTGATTGGTTGCCTGAGTCAAATGAGCCCACCCCCATGTCTGTATGACACTCCTATGTAATGTTATTGATGTGTGACTTTTATAATAAGAGTCAATGGGCTTGTAGGAAACGAATGGGAGTCAATGGGCCATGTTAAGTCAATGGGGACCACTTTGGGACATCCTAGCACCCCAGGGGTACAACTTATACCCCTTTTCGGGTTATGTTCCCACTTAGGCTGCAACCCCCTACAGATGTGGTGAATCCTATATTTCTATGAAATTCACACTGCACAGTGATTCGTCAAAATTCGGCTCAATGTTAAGTCAATTTGGGATGATTTGGGCCCCCCTAGCTCCCCAGGGGTACAACATTACACTTAGTACTTATGCGTGCTGTAACCCTTTCGAGATGTGGTGAATCCCATATTTGTACGACATTCAGTCTTGGCGCTATGACGATTTCCGGGAATAGTTGTTACTGTGCTGGGCTGTGTTCTAGAAAATGAATGGGAGTCAATAGGGCCATGTTAAGTCAAGGGGAAAATTTGGGACGTCCTAGAGCCCCAGGGGTGCAACATTTACCCACTTGTGTGGTATGTTCTTACTCAGGCAGCAACCCTCTGGGGATGTCCAGAATCCCATATTTGTAGGAAATTCACTCTTGGAGCTATGATGTGTCAAAGTTTGTCCCCATGTTATGTCAATGGGATTTTTTTTGGCCCCTGCGGCCAAACCCGACCCCTTATAAAAGTCATAGCACACCATTCCCGATAAAACCGGACTATTTGACCCCACTTTCAGGGGTCTGGGGCAAAAAATGCGGGACTAGTTACGCGCCGAAATTTTGTGTGGAAGAAAAAAAAAACAATAATCATAAGAGAAGTGAACAGTAAGAATGGACTTTGCCTATGGCAAACCCCATTAATTATTACTGTGTAATGTCTCTGCTGTGTTTTTAAAAATGGTGGTTTCTTTGTTTTCATTCTCCTGCTTTTGCGAGTAAAGTATCTCTGTAAACCAATAGCATTCAGCTGTGCATCTAGCTCTGCCTTTGGTTACACTTTTGTCATGCTAGGTACTTTTTGCAAAGGGTACCAAAAAAGTGGTACGGTACGGTTCACTATTAGGTACTCTTCGACAGTCAAAACAGCCATAAAAGCGTACTGAACCAAACTGTACCAAACCGCTCAGTGTAAATGGGTCATGACACCTGTTTCAAAACGCAAGTGCCAGTGGTGTGTGAGCAGCCTTTTTTTCCACTATCCATGTAAACAACCAAGTGTTCACACCAAAATGCACAACATTTTTTCCTGCTCCAGGTTCTCTATACAGTATATGTATTTACTTTAGGTTCATCATTAGCTATGTTTCCATCCAAAAATGCGAATGAACTTTATGTGCAAAACTGGATTATCGCATAAAAGATGTGCGAATAAAGCTGTGTTTCCATCCAACGAGTCAAAGCGAACAAAACCGTCACAATTTGCTGCAGTAGGAGAAGCTGCGTCAATCTTTCCTTCATCTAATAAATGACTTGCGCCTTAGAAGGCAATCCTGACATGCAGTGAACTCGCAGTTGCGTTTGAAGGTGTCAGATGCAGAGCACAGACAATCTTGATTCTGGATGTCATTAATAATATAATAGCACCAATCCTCAAACGGTAAGGCATTTTAGAATGACACAAACAACATTTCAGATGATTTACAATGTGCTCAGTCTGCTGGTCTGTCCATTTACACACATTTTTATAATCACATGATCTCTTATAACAAAATCACATGACCTTTTTTTTTAATGTGCACACTGGAATTTGTGCGGTAAAAGTGTTTCCATCGTAGTTTATGCGCATCTTTTCTTATCGAATAAAAAGTTTATCCTACTCAGTTATGCGCATATCATGGCGTTTCCATTAACCGTTTTTTTATGCGCATCTCCAAAATGCGCATAAAAACTGGTGGATGGAAACATAGCTAATGTCACCTAAAACTGACCAAAACACATCATATTTAACTCTGCCACTTATTGGTCAAAAGTTCTAAAACAATAAACAAATTGCATATGTTACATTACATACATACATATTACATACATATTGTCATGATTTTTTGATATTTTAAGTGAAACATTCTCCAAAAACTCACTAATCTTGTCGCTTTTGGCCTCTGGACTGCTTTTCTCATTCTGCCTCTTGACTGCTTTGCTCATTCTGGCACTGGACTGCTTGGCCCCTTAATGGCTACTTGCAGTTATATTAATTTTCTTTTTGCATTAGTGCCTTTATTAATCAGGGGTCGCCAAAGCCAACTTATCCAGCATGTGTTTTAAGCAGCGGATGCCCTTCCAGCTGCAACCCATCGCTGGGAAACACTCATACACTCCCATTCACACACACACACTACAGACAATTTAGCTTACCCAATTCACCTATAGCGCATGTCTTTGGACTTGTGGGGGAAACCGAAGCACCAGAGGAAATCTATGCCAACTGTCGTAGTTGCCGACCTTCTCATATTTGTCATCAAATTTCATCCATGAGACATTATAAGACTGGAGGTTTTGAATATCAGAAAATACACTGTATTGACCATAATAAAGCTGAAAAAGATAAGAGCAGAGCTCAGAGCATTCTGTAGCCTCTCCTGGACAATTCCTAAAGTGTCTGTGTTTTCCACAATCTTTTTACAGATTCTTTGACACACCCCTATGTGTCTCGTTTTAACTTCTAACCATCCTTGGGTAAGCTTTTCTCAGGTGGTCCTGTTATGTTTGGCTCTCAGCCAGCTTGCTCATGTCTACGTCAGCAATTGTTCTAACACCAGAGCATAGATGCAATTAATGCAAAAGAACTGTGTTTACATACATTGTCATGATGGCATAATAACCTGATAATATGTTACTCACTCTAGCTTCTGACACATTTATGGCTTGTTTCCACTGACTGGTACAGTACGGTGCGGTACGGGTCGGTACGGGTCACCTTTATCAGGCTTGTGTTTCTACTGCTAAAAGGGTACCAATGGTACTCTTTTGGTGGGCGTGGTGTACGTCAGAAAGTTGCAAGTCACCGTAGTTTTTGCTCCAGAAAATGTCTAAAGCAAAGCTGTACGGGTCGCTCACATATCATATGAGAAGCACTTCTTACAAAACAGATGCTTTACACACATAAACACTTCTGTATAAATGTTTATTACTAACGTTTCTATGAACATGAGTTGATTATAACTGCAGATCAATGAGAGTGCAAAATATCCTACTGTAACGCCTGCAATTATATAAAATAAATAAATAAATGCAACATATATGAGCACATACAGACCATTACAGTCTCCAATATGTTACCACTTACAGAAAAAGTACACACAGCATACATTTAGTCCTTATTTAGGTTTAAAACAGCAGGAAATAGAGCCCAGTCAGTGCAGACCTCTCATGAATAAATGTGTCTTTAATCTTCAGCAGCATGTG
This sequence comes from Danio tinwini, assembly GCA_903798205.1. Classification (NCBI taxonomy): domain Eukaryota; kingdom Metazoa; phylum Chordata; class Actinopteri; order Cypriniformes; family Danionidae; genus Danio; species Danio tinwini. The sequence continues at coordinate 1,096,991 of CAIGQZ010030829.1, read as the reverse complement.
TAGCCTCTTGTTAGAGAGTAATTCCATCATTCCGAGTTCAAATAGTCCAAAAGGTGATGATAATAGTTCAACATGGCAGTTTTGTTTGCTGAAAAAATAATGTGCTTCTTCTTTTCCGGCTTCTCCTTTTGTTTTTTTGCGTGTCACTCTCACGTTTGTCAATTTCTGACAGGATCAGGTTTCAAAAGCACGTCAATAATCAAGCGCACATTATTATCATCAGCTCAAGAAGTTTGTTATTTCAAATAAAGAACTGCAACGAGCACAAGCAAAACAGCAAAACTGCTCGCTCTTCAAACTGGCTCGTAAAAAATTACGTGGGCACAGGGTAAAATCTGCTTTTTTTTTGGCTTTGTGGCTGTTCATCAAGACGACGACAAGGTTCATTTGAGCCCAGATCATCAGGGCTCATTATTATATGATATCATATGTATATATAGTCTCTCGACTGTGTATGAAAACATGGCGGCTCCTTTGTTTTCATTCTGGCTTGTTGCGTGAGCTCGTGACGTATCTCTGTAAACCAATCAGTAGTATGATCCTGCACAACTGGAGTAGCTGCACGTTCAGGACCGCATGTATAGGACCGCATTTATAGGACCCTAGTTTTTTGCGGCAGCGCCACCTACCGGATTGGATGAGATAGTGAAACTGCATTTCTAGGACCATTGTTTTGTACCAGCGCCACCTGTCGAATTGGATGAATTAGCGGAAACTTCAGTTTCAAGACTGCCTTTCCAGCGCCACCTACCTGATTAGATAATATAGTGAAACTGCATTTCTGGGACCGTAGTTTTGTAACAGCATGGTTTATGAAACACCTGCTTTGAGTAACCATTTACATTAAAACAAATACATTTATACCTAAAATATAAAAGAAAAAATGTTGTTTAATCTTTACACAAAAAAGCTGAGTCCCTAAAAAATCTTATATTTCTTAAAAATACTGTACATTTAAAAACCCCCTTAGATTGAACTAATTAGCTCAGTATTAGGGAAAATAAATTGAAATCAAGTTGGATCAGCATTTGCAGTCACTAATTTAAAGAATGTAGAGAGTCAAGACACAAGAATGATTCAAGAATGTACGTTTATATAAATATCCACACACTCATTTTTGCATTAATGCAATTCAACAGCACAAAAATGACCCCACGGTTTAATCAGTTGATGCTTTCAGACTGGCTGGCTGTAGACTTCAGCTCCTGTGAATGAGAGAGAGGAAAAGAGAATCAAGTTAGTATATATATATTCTAGAATATGTATAATCATGTACATAAACTCAAAAGGTTAACCATTTGTTGTGCAATTGTTCATTTATTTTCTTTTCGGCTTAGTCCCTTTATTAATCTGGGGTCGCCACAGTGGAATGAACCGCCAACTTATCCAGCACATGTTCTATGCAGCAGATGCATATGCATACACACCCATACACTATAGTGTAGTGTACACCTCTACCACACTCTCAGAAATAAAGGTATGCAATATGTCACTGGGGTGGTACCTTTTCAAAAGGTAAAAATCTGTAGCTACAAGGTTCATATTAATACCTTAAGGGTACATATTATTACATAAAAAGTACAAATATGTCCCTTTTAAAATTTTTAGGTACTAATATATACTTTTGAGGTACCAATATGGATCTTTTGAAAAGGTACCACCCCAGTGACAGCTCGCGTACCTTTATTTCTGAGAGTGCATGTCTTTGGACTTGTGGGGGAAACTGGAGTACCTGGAGGAAACCCACGCCAACACGGGGAGAACATGCAAACTCCACACAGAAATGCCAACTAACCCAGCTGAGGCTCCAACCAGCAACCTTCTTGCTGTGAGGTGATCGTGCTACCCACTGCACCACTGTGAGGCCGTTGTGCAATTATTAAATTAATAAATTGCTTTACCGTGTTTAACTGTAATATATATTTCTGGTTTAAACTTATGCACTGTTGAAAGAATCAAAATATATAAGTAATATAAGTATTTTTAAGTATAAAGGAACAATACCCACCAATTGAACGGTCTCCCTTCTTTCCTCAATTGGTTGTCTGTCTGTTTGTTAAATTCTTCTACTTCACTGAAACAGAGAACAAACAATGTTGGGTTAACATAAATATCAGTAATAAAAAGGTTATCTTAGCATTGTACAAAATTTACAATTTAAATCATATTCTAACCTGTAGCAACCTGCTCTGCATCATCCAAATAAAAACTTATCAATGTCTGCTTATCTGCTTATCAATTTCTATTAATGTAGAGTAAATGCTAAACAAATAATAAAATTATAAATTAACTATTTGTTAATGCTTAATAATTTATTTATAGTATGCAGTTATTATAAAGTGTTACCCAATAGTTTGAGATCATCTCAATGAAAATATCCCTATAGTTTGTTTTCTTTTCTACAATAAGCCTAAGCAAATCCAATCATATTGGCCATCACTTCATAGTGGCCAGGTAAAATAGGCCTACCTGATAGACATTTATATACAGTGATAAACAGTGAGAATCTATTTGTTCAAGGCCTGTAGAATAAGCCTAACTATAAAAACAGCAAAACATCTCATTGATCACTAAACGATGACAAAAACAGACTAATAACACATATTGTGGGGCAAACAGGCAGTCAGTCACAGTTTTTAATGTGCTAATGTGATGAAACAATGAGTGGAGAAAGTTTTCACACTAATAAAATATAGGTAAATCTGAAACATTTCGAACATCAGCGTGCTTTTATCATTGTTTAATTAATGTGCACGTTTAGTCAACAAGCCATTAAATCAACATTAAACCATGAATGAAGAACATCGTAATATTTAATTAAACTAGAACGAATTCTAGAACATTAATTCAAAATTAGCAGCTCTCACTTTAGCTGTGTAAACCTCCTCATACTTATTATTATTACGGCAGACCCTTAAATGTTGGATAATCATGCAGGGTAATCGGGCATTTCTGCATAAACGTTTCACAGTATAAAACAGTAACAGTACAAAATAAACACATACTTTAACAGTTTATAATAAAACGTAATAGAAAATCAGTACTCACACTTTCTTGCCATCCATGTCGTCCATCTTATTAAAGCGTCTATAATCCAATCCGTTAGGTGGCGTTGTCACAAAAAACTAGGGTCCTAAAGATGCGGTCCTAAAAATGCGGTCCTGAAAGTGCAGCCACTCCAGTTGTGCAGAAACACCCTTCTCAAACCAATAGCGTTCAGCTGCGCGTCTAGCTCCACCTTTGGGACCCTTTTGGTACTTTTTCTTGTGTTTGGTACCCTTTCGAAAGGGTGCCGAAAAAGTGTTACGGTTCGGTTCGGTACACCTTTTGACAGTGAAAGCGGCCATAAAAGCGTACCGACCCGTACCGTACCAGTCAGTGGAAACGAGCCAATAGCTTTATATGAGTATTTAACATGTATAATGTACATGTATAATCAGTGCTTTACATATTCATAATCAGTCATTCTTCAGCATAGCCTTCTCCTAGTGTTGTACCTGTGCAGGCTTCTCATCTTACACAAACTGCCTTGCTACTGTCTGGCTCATGTACACTACTACATACTTTTTTTAAAAAATAAACTGCTTTACACTTAGAGAATACTTCACAATGAAAGAATAAAAATCTTCTTCACAACATGGCGAGAACATGCAAACTCTGCACAGAAATGCCAACTGACCTTCTTGCTGTGAGGCGACAGCGCTACCCACTGTGCCACTGTGCTGCCCACTTGCAGCTATATTTTTTATTATTATTATTCTTACCTTATACATCCACTCTCATACACATGCACATGGATGCACACACACACACACCTCTTTTTGCCTAATTGGCTGAGAGCTGTCCAGTATACAAAAAACTTGTCCAACCTCTTCATCCGTCTGTCACTCTGTCAATAGTGAGTGTAAAATGCATGGCTAAATTTACTATAATTTGAAGAAATACTGTGGCTGTTGTACCATACAATGCATTTTTGAGACTTTTAAAGCAAACATAGTTTTTTAGATTTCAAATATGCCATTTATTAATAGGGATAGGGCCTATAGGACTATGTTTTAGCAGTGTGTGATGTTGCTCATTGCTATATGCATGTATCTCTTATTTAAATGTCTCCTGATGCACAACCAGGTTAAAAGACAAAATAAAAAAATTTGAAGTACAATATTTCAGACCACACAACGGCTAGGGCTTTATCTGCCATTTCTACAATATCTGCTGTGTTTCAAACATTTGCATAAATCACCCACATTAAACACAAGCATGCCAGAAGCACTGCTAACTACTCATAATGCCCACTTATCTGTGTTCCATTTTACAATTCATATTCAGATTTTATTACAAACTACACTACTACCCTTCAGTCATTTTTCAGTCAGTGAGGAAATAAAAAGTCTCCCGAGCAGATATCACCGTGAATAAATCTGCAGCATAATTAGTATTTGCAAAATATCAACAACATGGACACATGAGCAGAACTCACATGTGATAAAACATAAAAAAATACACATTACATGAATATGGATATACTGTATATGCACTCACCGGCCACTTTTTTAGGTACACCTGTCCAGTTGCTCATTAACGAAATTTTTTATGTCAATCACTTGGCAGCAACTCAATGCATGAAGGCATGTAGACATGGTCAAGACGATCTGCTGCAATTCAAACTGAAAATCAGAATGGGGAAGAAAGTGATTTAGGTGACTTTCAATGTTGCATGGTTGTTGGTGACAGAGTATTTCAGAAACTGCTGATCTACTGGGATTTTAATGCACAACCATCTCTAGGGTTTACAGAGAATGGTCTGAAAAAGAGAAAATATCCAGTGAGAGGCAGTTCTGTGGGCTCAAATGCCTTGTTGGTGACAGAGGTCAGAGAAGAATGGCCAGACTGGTTCAATCTGATCTTAAGGCAACAGTAACTCAAATAACCACTCGTTACAACCGAGGTATGTAGAAGAGCATCTCTGAATGCACAACACGTTGAAACTTGAAGCGGATGTGCTACAGCAGCAGAAGACCACACCGGGTGTCACTTCTGTCAGCTAAGAACAGGAAACTGAGGCTGCAATCTGCACAGGCTTGCCAAAATTGGACAATAGAAGACTAGAAAAACATTGCCTGGTCTGATGAGTCTCGATTTCTGCTGCAACATTCGAATGGTAGAGTCAGAATTTGGCGTCAATAACAAGAATACATGGATCCATCCTGCCTTGTGTGGTGTAATGGTGTGGGGGATATTTTCTTGGCACAATTTGGGCCCATTAGTACCAATAGATCTTTATGACCACAGTGTACTTCCAGCAGGATAACGTGCCATATCATAAAGCGTGAATCATCTCAGACTTCTAGAACATGACATTTAGGTCATTGTACTCAAATGGCCTCCACAGTCACCAGAACTCAATCTAATAGAGCACATGTGATGAAAGGGGCGATTCGCATCATGGATGTGCAGCTGACAAATTTAGTTAACGGTTAACGGTTACCAGTTAACGGTTACCAGTTTCCAGCCTTCTTCAAAACAGACTTGAAACAAATAAAAGATGACAGAAATGTATTTATTTATTTATTTTTTTATATGAACTGGCTTTTTAAGAAGGTGCTCAAACATTCCTGGGATATTTTTGACCATATTAACATAAACAGCATGCCGCGGTGGCACATTTGTCAGCTGCAGATCCATGAATCTACCTTACCATGCTGTGAATTCTGGCGACTGTGGAGGCCATTTGAGTAATAGTGAATTTATCGTTGTGTTTACGAAAGCTATTTGAGAAGACTTGAGCTTTGTGACACAGCATGTTATCTTGCTGGAAGGAAGCATTACACTGTGGTATACTGTGTGGTGTTACTCATAAAGGGCCGGTCATGCTCAGCAACAGTGCTCTGAAAGGCAGTGGCATTTAAATGATGCTCAGTTGGTAATAAGGCAGCCGAAGTCTGCCAAGAAAATATACCCACACAATTACACCACCCTCAGCAGTCTGAACTCTTGATTCAAGGCAGGATGGATCCAAGATTTGGTTTGTTTATAGAAAATTCTGACTCTGAAATTGCACAGCATATAGCAAGGCTCTTCAGAACAGGGAAGTACATAAAGCTATAGAAAAAAAAACACCACTTGGATTTTTCTTTTTTCTTTGCATGTACTGGATTTGTATGTTTTTGAATAAAATTTATAGCTATTTTATAAAGTAAAAAATTGGTGTTCAAGGGGGTTACTAAGGTGTTGCTAGGTGGTTGCTCAAATGTTCTGAGTGGGTGCTAGGCGGTGGCTAAGTTGTTGCTAGGCAGTTGCTAAGGTGTTTTTAAGTGGTTACTAGGCTAACAAAAATAGCATGGTTATAATTTGAATTATCATGGTTCTAGCAGGAATTAGCATGTTGCTAGCATGTTTCTAGTATAAACTAGCATCTTGTTAGCATGGTTCTAAATTAGCATGGTGCTAGCATGTTTTCAGTATAAACAAGCATGTTGCTTTTATATCATATCTGAGTCTGTTTGTGTGTGTGTGTTGATAATTAATTAATAATTAATTCACAATTAAAATAAAAAAAGTCTCCACTATTTCACCTCCAGAAGAAACTGTTAAAAGGAAAAAAAAGGGTAAAAAGGGTAACCAATCAAAGAAAGCATGATCCTTCCAGACCCTTTTCTCCAAACAGACTCAGATATGTTTAATAGTGACACATGCAGGGGTTATGCACACTCACTGAAAGAATTACTCATAGCAGTTAGTGAGTGATATTGTGACACCAGAACCATCATCAAATACTTCATTTAGAGGCTCTGGCTTCTCTCAGCACAACGCCTGCAATAGAGCTGCTTTCATATCTGCGGAAAGAAAAAAGGTGCTCGGGGTAGTCAGAGCCAACCTCTCCACAGGCATCAAAAGAGTTTAGACTATGCCCTGAAAATACAATTCAACTCAACCGTGATCCATGGAACATTTGAGAGACATCAAATGTGATCTGAGAAGCCATGGAGTGCATGACCTGAAGCATTACTATGTGTTAAGGAAAACTTGCACTTATCTAGCAGTGGAACACAAAGTGAAAAAAGCCAGGCTTAAAAAAAAAATTGCCGAAGCAATCAAGTTATTATAGCATCCACAATGGTGCACGTTTAGTTTTTATCAGAATGGGAATTTTATTACTATATTAATTTGACTGATTCTTTGATCTACAGGTAAAACCATGAGTATATTTTACTGTACTTACTATACATTCTGCACTTAGGCAAGGCAGGTCTATTTATATAGCACATTTCATACACAATGGTAATTCAAAGTGCTTTACATAAACAATACTAATCAAAAAATACAATAAATGCAGTGAAAGACAAAAAAAAAAGAGTTAAATTGATTAAAACCGATTAATATGTGTTTACAGTTTCAGTCGCTTTGGTGCATTTCTTACAACACTATTTACATTTGCACAACAGTTAATGCATTTCTCAAAACAATTAGTTAATTGTGCACATCATAGTAGCAGTTTCTTATTCCTTCCAACAAATTGCAAATGCTTTTGGACATGCATCAACTGCTTTCATACAACTTTCTGCTGTTTTATAACATTATCATTTGCTTATGTCATGTCAGTCAAAATGAACTGAACTTCTGATTGCTGAATGTCATTCCATATAAAATTGTTGAACTAGTTGTCAAAATCTGTCAAGCTAATTTTATAAAAAAAACATTTAAATCATTTTTTTCCCTGAAAATGTCTCCTAAATTGACCAATTTCATGAATGATTTACAGACTTATGTATGTTGTATGTTCAGTTCCAATATGTACTGCAATATTGTTTACAGTTGTGCACAGCTCTACACAAAGGAAGTTTATGTTTGTTGTGAATAAGGGTGTATGTATTCTTTTGCACAATGCTGTGAATAAATTAGAATTGTAAAGAGCAAATGCAGTAAAAAAGTGAAACATACATATTCAGTGTCTTGTACTCAGATACCTTACTAAATTCAGTGATGTCTAACTTTACTGTAGTTTTCAAATGGCTGTGCAAATAGTATATAGTGCTGTTTTGAGCATTTTCAGGAAGTGTCACCAAAATCTGACTTTTTTGCAATGAAAAAATTGTACAGAGTAAAGAGTCGTAATGAAAACATGACAAAGCCATTTGACTATGTTGTTCATAAACAATTGTGGCAGGACTTTTCATCTTGATGACACTGACACTTTCATTGACATCAATACTTGCTTTTGAGGAATGAGCTATCCATTTTGAGCAAGTGACACAGTTTTGCAGGTTATCCACTAGGTTTCGCAGTTTGTACTAATTGTTTTGAGAAATGCATTAACTGTTATGCAAATGTAAATAGTGTTGTGAGAAATGCACCAAAGCCACTGAATAAAAACTATAATTTATATTGATACCACTTTGTTTTCAGAACAATTTCATGTCATGTCATGTCATTTTCATCTGCTTATCTGGGGCTGGGTAACAGGGGCAGCAGTCTTAGGAGAGAACTCCAGACTTCCCTCTCCCCAGACACTTTCTCCAGATCCTCCGGGGGATCCAGAGGCGTTCCCAGGTCAGCCGAGAGACATAGTCCCTTCAGCATGTCCTGGGTCTTCCCCAAGTCCTCCTCCAGGTGGGACATGCCTGGAACACATCCCTAGGTAGGCGTCCAGGAGGCATCCGACAGAGTTCCTCACCCTATCTATAAGGGTGCGCCTTGCCACCCTGCGAAGGAAAGTCATTTTGGCCGATTGTTCAGTGATCTTGTCCGTTCGATTGTGACCCAAAACTCATGACCATACTGTAGGTGAGAGTAGGAACGTAGATTGACTGGTAAATCAAGAGCTTTGCCTTTCGGCTCAGCTCCTTCTTTGCCACAACGAACTGGTACGTCAACCGCATTACTGCTGCCGCTGCACCAATCTGCCTGTCAATCTTAAGTTCTATCCTTTCCTCACTCGTGAGCAAAACCCCAAGATACTTGAACTCCTCCACCTGGGGTTAGGACTTTCCTCCAACCTGGAAATGGCAAACCAACCTTTTCTGGTTAAGCACCATGGCCTCTGATATGGAGGTGCTGATTCTCATTCCAGCCGCATCACACTCTGCAGCAAACCGCCTCAGTGCATGCTGAAGGTCCATGTTCGATGAAGCCAACAGAACAGCATTGTCTGTGAATAACAGATATAAGATCCTGTGGTCCCTGAACTGGACAGCCTCCAGCCCAAGGCTGCGCTTTGAAATTATGTCCATAAAAATGATGAACAGAATTGGTGACAAAGTGCAGCCCTGCCGGAGCCCAACATGCACTCGAAACAAGTTTGACTAATTTCAGGCAATGCGAACCAAACTTCTACTCTGTTCATACAGGGACAAGACAGTCCTTGACAAAGCGCCCCTGACCCCATACTCCCAGAACACCCTCCACAGAATGCCACGAGGGACACGGTTGAATGCCTTCTCCAAGTCTACAAAACACATGTGGACTGGTTGGGCATACTCCCATGAACCCTCGAGCACCCTGGTGAGGGTAGAGCTGGTCCAGTGTGCTGTGACCTGGACGAAAACCATTGAAAAAGAACAATTTGAATACAAATATATTTAATTTTGGTAGTCGCCGGTACTTTTGTTTAGTTTGTACTGTACAAAAATAAATAAAGAAATAAATAACCTATGTTTAACCTATTTTTTTATTGCAGCCTTTAATTAAACCAATGCGGACACATTTAGGCATGGAGAGATTTGGACATATCTTGGCCCAATTTGTCATATTACTGCCTTTATTATGCCTTTATAATTAATGTATTTTTATACCTGTAATATACTAAAAGGTTGCACATATTAGAATTTTACAGTCAAGACTACATTAAAAACGACAAATAATTTTTTTTTTCAAAACATTTATTGTGATTTTGAGCTTACTATACTTGAAATCTTAAGTTTATGCATTTTCATTGAATATAAGTTAAATTAACTCATCTTTTTAGGTGACAGGACAAAAAATATTTTTTTTAAGTAATGTTCAGTCAACTTTATTTTTTAAGATTGTTAAAGTAAAGACAACATTAGGGCATTAGTACACAGTAAAATCAACAGTGTAAAAAATGCAGTGTTAAATGTCAATAACTCCAAAAATGTTGAATTAACAATATACAGTGTTAAAGACTGCACATTGACAGTGTGGTTGCACAGTGCAATATGATGTGATTTTCCTTTAACACTACAAGTGCAAAAGATTGCGACATACACCACACTGTCAGAACAAAGGGTACGGTTGGGGTACATTTGTGAACACTTAGGGTACAAATGGTGAAGTTGTACCTTCAATGGTTCAAAGTAGCACCTTAAGATTACTTTAAGGGTAAAAAAAATATGTTCCCAACTGTCAAGGGGTCCATGTTTGGGCCATTTATTTATTAATAAATAAAACAATTATAAAACGTAACAAAATAACACTGCCAAAATACAACTGGGAACAAATAATAGATTTAAAAGACCAAAAACTGGCCGTTAGATATACACAAGATGTATTAAATATCATGTTTTAACCACAATGGGGAGATTGAATCCAGCGGCATATCCGAAGCCGAAGTAAAGCTGCTGTCGGCGGGGGAGAGCATCAGGAAGCTCCCGCTGACAGAGTCCGCATTCACTGAAGCACATCTTCAAAGACGTGCTATCTTTGTAAATAAACTGCCGATTCGAGTTTAAAACAACTACATTCTCGCCTGAAATACTCTTAAAACTACATTTTGTGACACAATGGATGAGATTTTTTGCGGGTCTGGAGCGGGATATTATCCATTAACTTTCGCTTAGCACTAGCAGCCAGCAAATTTGAATTCGTGTCGTCCAATAGGATTTTTGCCCGCGCTGTGCATTCATAATAAATGAACGCTGTGCGACGGTTATTCTCCCTTAACCTAGCTGTTTGACTGCTGTACTGACGTTCCCGACGGAAGATCTTCTTGTAGGACTCGAAGAAGCTGGAATACGCTCGTGAAGACGAAGCAGAGACATTTGCAGGTAAATTTAATGTTAAATAACTTATTGTGAATATCCATTGGGTCATATTCAATTCATGTTTAACGTTACTTTGCATTGTGTGTGTAGTTAAGCCTATCGTTGAGTTACCTTGCGCGTGAGGGGACCATTTTGTAAGGTTAGCCAGAAATGAAGATATGATTTTTTCACACATGACCGTGAGACAGCGGTGAAACGTCCAGAGAAACAGTTCAAACACATTTCGTTTTGTTTGGATAATGTTAAGCTCACTCGGCCACTGTATTAGTTGCATATTTATAAATTCGGAATTTCCTCAATGTTGGTAAGCTAACGTTTATGCTAACGTCCATGTTCACTCCAGACAGGAGTGAACACCTGTCCCTTTTATGTCTGAAACAATATTACGTTAGTTTATGCATATTACCCAACCAATGTTGAGTTATACCAGTTTTATTTTGCAACGTTACATATTTAAATTGTACGTAACGGTATAAACGCATGTCCAAGAGAGTCCTAATCATCTGTCGTGTCAGATCCAGGTGCAGGTCATTTATCAAACCTTTGAGTTGCATATTTAAAAGTTTTTAGTGTTAACCTCAAGCTCACACAGATCATGATTTTTTTTTCTTTCAGAAAATGACGTGGACGAGGAAGCAATAGAGTGTAATAACGTAAGTAAAATCATTCATTACATTCAGTAATTTGACTTTCACCACTGAATTCATTGTGCAGTCTTAAATTTAATCTCTTTTTTCCATAAAACTGTTAGGTGAAGTGTTTTAAAGTTGAATTTTTATGATTTATTATGGACTTCTATTTGATCCAATAGAGGGATCTTTTGAGGGTAATGCGAATGTCCTGCATATCTAGTACAGTAAGGTGTGTGACGCTTTATTAAAAACACCCTTGTCAGTAAGATCACACATTTTAAATCAGTTGTCAATTTAAATTAAAAGTTTAATGTCAATATAAGCCAAACTATACGATCAAATTATAATTTACAGTTATGACTTTTTAAAAACATTTTCATTTTCAAAGCTTTGTGGTAAACATGTGCATTCAAGCTTACAACTATTTGTACAGTGATAAATAAAAGGAAATGGCAGCAAAGAATATTAGATAATGTTTTTAGTTAAAGTGAATCACTAATTTCCTTTTTGTTTATTTTCAGTCGTGGTAAACCTGACCGAGTGCATTCATCAACCATCTCCAACCAAGTCAGAGCTTCAAGGACAGCTTTACCAGTATTGTGCTAAAGGTACCTGAGCTTGATTAAGAAAAAAACATCTCCATTGGCCAAAGTCTACTAAAAGCAAGAGAAGTTTGCAGATGATCTAACAGGTATTGACATAAAACTTACATAATTATAATTTTGCTCGATCAAACCCTTCTTTCTTGGATGGGATCATTAAGTGCCTTTTCAAGCTGCATTTAGCAAGTTCAAACTCATGGACCTTATATATAAACCCTTTTATGTAGATAACATTTCTCAATTAAAAAAAAATATGTTATTTATAAAAATACATCAATATCTGTTATTCAGCATGTGCTAATATTTCCAGTATTTTTTTCTTTATTTTAAAAACAGGTCCTTAATGTTATTAAATTATTTAAAAGTATTCAATTCATCTTTATTTGTATAGCGCTTATACAATGTAGATTGTGTCAAAGCAGCTTCACATGGAAGTTTATAGTAAATATTCAGTACTTCATTATTTGTTTTTATTTGATTTTATTTTGCAATAGATTCTGATTTTCGTGCAGCTCTAATTCGGCTCCCCCATGTTTTTAAAGAGAAAGTGATTGCTTACAGTAATTACACTGGGAGAGTTTTGGGAACTGTTGGTTAAACACTTTGTAATACTCTGATAGATGTTATGCATTTCTGACAGATTTTGCACTGTTTAGTGACGTCCTTTTTTTCTTTTCACAGTGGGATAATGATGATGCTCCATACCCAACTCTACTGATGGTAGAAAGTCCTCTGCAAAGTGTAGGAGAATAGGAGTTAAAAGGCATTATTGCATCCTTCGCTGTTTACTGTGTTTTTTAACTTGGCTTATCCACGCAACATAAAGAATGCAAAGGATGAACTACAGCAACTCCCCAAGATGGAGCAACAATTTGAATTTCAACATCAGCAACAATTTAAAGATGGAGATCCAAAATTACAATCCAAACAACTCAGTGCAGCTATCAGAGAGAACTTGTACTGCTGGGTCTGCATCAAACAGCAATGTTTGGATCTTTGCATTTACTTTGGTGCATGCGTTTGGAGTCTGTGCATCAGTTTTTTTTAAGACCGTTTTAAACTATCAGCTGTAGACATTTCAATAACATTGCCCAAATCAACTGAGAAGCACAAGATGAAACAATGCTAAGAATTTTCTCTGCCCAACATCCTTGATGAGATTGACACATTGACACATTCAGGGTTTTAAATTGGACTGTTGACGTGTGCATGTGTGACGGCTAATGGAGAAGAAATTACTCTTAATGAAATACATTTTAAATGTCAATACTGAACTGTTTCTGTTTTCTGTAATTCATATTTCCATGCAAATACAGTAAGAGTTGACTTTGAATGAGGTGTTATAAACCAAGACAGACGGACTTTCAGGCCCTTGAAACATACTCTGCTGATAAACTGTTTATTAGGAATGTTTAGAAATTTTAAATCAAATGTGTAATATTGTTTGGTCAAATGTGTTTTTGAGATCTAAAGTTATGAAGGGTATAAGTGACTCTTAATGAAATGTTCCAATTTACTGCTGGAAAGAGATTGCTTTGAGATTCTTGATGCTTTTAGAAAATGTAGAATGCAGTGCACTAGCAAAACTACTTCACGAGGTCTAGTGCTGTTTTGAAAAAAATTACTTTGTTAAATTAGTAAAAATGCTCAGTGAAATGGAATGTATGTACTGATGTTGAAAAAAAATGCTAGTATTAAGCTTTTTTACTGTTTCATAAAATGTTTCAAAACGTTTAAGCAACTATTTTTTTTTAAGTTTATGCATCTGGTATGACATTGTGAGCTTAACATTCATCCTCTGAAAAGGTGACAATGTAATTGTTTTAAGTCTTTAAATGCGTTTGTGATAAAATGTTAAAGGTATAAAGTTACAGTTATCGTCCAGTTTGTACTCATGGAAAAATATTGCTTTTTATTTTAAAATTACGTTTAAATATTCATCCTGTAAAAAATGTTGATATTTAATGTTTAATAAATGTGATAAATTAAATTTAATGTGCTGTGTATGTTCTGACAGTGCACAGAACAGTGTAAAAATTAATGTTACACTGATAGGAGTACTTTCTTGATGACACTTGTAGCGTAATAACAACACTAGTGGGTGTTAAATGGCCCTAAGTGTAAAACTTTGATAACTATAGTAAGTGTAACATTCTACACTGTGAGTGTATTTATTCAGCACTTTAAAGTGCCAATATTACACTGCAAATTTAACACTAGCGTAATAACAACACTAGTGGGTGTTAAATGCCCCTAAGTGTAAAACTTTGACAACTATAGTAAGTGTACATTCTACACTGTGAGTGTATTTATTCAGCACTTTAAAGTGCCAATATTACACTGCAAATTTAACACTACACACAGTGTACTTTTAACACTTTATAGATTGGGACCATATATGACCTACAGTAGTGTTAAAATCAACACTTTAAGTGTTAAATTGACACTACTTATTTTACTGTGTACATTTGCAAACACATACACACACATATATATATATATATATATATATATATATATATATATATATATA
>CAIGQZ010030829.1:1045935-1080935 GCA_903798205.1 Danio tinwini | reverse complement strand
AGTTTATAATAAATCAATGTTTAGTTTACATAACACTTAATTTTTCCTGTACTATTATTGTAAATTTTTACTCAGTTTGCTATGCTTTTAGGTAAGGACTCACCATAGACATAATCATTTTTATGTCACAGTTTTAACAAATAACAAGACTCAGCAGTCTGTTGCTGCGCCCCAATTCACATACTTATACTACGCCCTAAAAGTATGTACCTTTTGTAAAGGAAAAGTATATACTTTTGAGTGTGAAACAAAAGAGTATGCACATACTGGGACATACTACACTGTAATAAATGTCCATGATTTAAACAGTAAAAGTCTCTACAATCTACAGTGAAAACTTTTTAAATGATTAACAGCTCATTTCTGTACCAAATACGGAAAATAGCTATAACAGATCTAACCTTTGTTTTCGAGAAGCTAATCAGTGTCTGAAATCTCACTATATACTATGCTTTAGTTGAGCTCTTAAACCTTTACTCTTCTATTTTAATGTTTCTCTGGCTGTTATAACTGTGTTTTAGATACTCATCAGTAGAAAGGCAATGATAAACTATACTGTATGTACTTAATTGTTACATATATACTTTATAGTATTTAATAAGTTAAGCCATAGAAACTAGTTTTATTTGATATTGTTTGGAATATGTTATAGCTTCCCATGGAGGCTCAACAAACAAATGTCAAGGAATTAATAAGAAATTTAAATTTAATTAGTTTCATGCACAAAACCTTGAGATCTCCAACTGCACATTATGACACACAGACATCAAGAATCAAGATATGAACCTCAACCAAAGTTGCTAAAAAAAAAGCTGCTTAATTTATTCATGCTGCAATGCATGCTGTGTGCCAGCATAGTACAAACAATCCCAGCATGCATTGCAGTATGAATATATTATGCAGCTTAAAGTTCTTACAATCTCTTTCTTTTCCTTTATTTTATGTCGTTTTTGGGAGAAATATTTCAGTAGTTTTTTTTTGTATTGTTCTGGGTTGATTTTTATTTTTTTATTTGTCACCATTATTGAGAATTAAAGACTAATTATTGATGTCTGTGTGTTTTTAAGTTCAAACATTTTCATTGTGAATGGTTTATTTAGACCTTTTAAACAATCATTGGCTGCTGTTGGTCAAGTGGTCTCATTTAAATATGGTATTCATTTCTCACTTTTAACTAACAAGATATTCATTGAGTTCCCAAAGCAGGTTAAAGTGGTTTTGACAACATAGTCTTATCAGACCTGCTATTGTTTTTTTTTTCTTTTGGCTTTTCATGCTATACAAATAGTGTGATTAACACAATTAATTATAGCAGCCAAAATAAAAAGTAGTGTCAGAACAAATAGTTGAAGAGCCCAACTAAAGCAGACTCTGTCCTCCATCACGGTGACTTCAAATGAGCAACAGGAATTTCATTAAGAGCTTTTGTTCATGTGACAGAAATAAAGTCAAAGTAAAGGTCAGTAATAAGTGAAGCTCCTGATGTTAGTGGAGTTGTTTAATGATCTCTGCTGAGATCTTGAGAAATTACATTTTTATTGTGTAATTTGTTTTATTTTTATTAATTATTATTTTATTTAGAGTTTTATTCTCAGTTGATTTCATCTTTGGTTTTGGCTGTAATGTGTGTTTTTCTTTCCGTCAGTGATTCTGCTTGTTAACAGTTGTTCATCAATAATTCTCAATCCTCCTTTAATTAGACACTTAATTATCTCATCTTCATCACTGCCTGAGTTTTCAACTCTCTGTAGTGAGGACACTAGTGTGGATTTTGCTCTCGGATTTAAGGGGTTAATGGTGTTTGATTAAAAATACAGACTGTGGAATGTATTTTTAACAGAAATATTCTGTAAACTGAATTTACGAATGTAAAATGTTAAAAACAGTGGATAACTAGCAACTACAGCTGCCGGTATTTTACCGTAAAATCAAGAAAAGAAAAAAAAAACTGCTAAATACTGTAAAACATTTTTTGTGTCACCATTGTGGAGAATAGTGGCATTTGGGTGCAAGCCCAAGATGAACTAAAAGTATTTGATGTTATGCTGCATCTTCTTTTGTTTAAAGGTAACTGTGTAGTTACTAATTTAGTGAAAATATGTTTGTTAATTGTAAACACACACATGAACACATTAGTGACGTTAAGAATGACTAGAAGCACTAAGCTACGTTTTTGTGAACTGAATATTGTATCAGTTCATGAAATACTGTTATTTTCTGTAAATTTTAACAGATCTATAAACTTTCATTTTTTTTTTTGTGGAAAAATTCTGGCAACCACAGCTGCCAGTATTTTTCCGTAAATTTAACAGATTTTTTTTTACAGTGTATACTTAATCCTTAACATATCATTATGTTGTTTAGTTACATCCTTTGTCATACATCTACCATCTACCATACAAATACCTACCTTACTGGAGAAGTAGCAGCAGAATAATCTGCCATGTGTCAGTCTTTCATGCAGAGAAATCTCCTCAGGTCTTTGGGTAATTATACATTCAGAAGTTAATATCCAAACATATCTTGATATAAGTTCCTTTTGTTGTTGCATATGAAAATATTACATAGAAAATGCAGTTTAAACATGATCCAGTTGGTTAGATATTAATTAACAGTCATTCAAACAACTTTACTAAAGCCTCTCTATTTGGCGGTTGGTCTCACTTGCCCGCCATGTTTGTAGTTTGTTTACAATTTTTACCCAAGCTTGTTGTTCTAAACAAATTCATGTCCAACGTGCAATGTATTGTGGGCATTATTAGCAGTTAGAGTATGGACGCTTCTACACTTTGTGTTTTTATTTGAAATAGTAAACCATCCAGGAACCTTTGGCATACTCTTTTCAACATTCTATGGTTTGGGACATATTAATTCTATTTTTGAATACTATTTAGAATGGATAGTATGTGAATTAGGACGCAGCATGTGTGTTTGTTTGCTGTATATATGGTCCATGTAAGCAGTCCTTGATCAGCTCCCAGCTGTGTGTGTGTGTAATCAAAGAAGAACTGGAACAGGTGTGAGTGTGTGGTGCAGGATTTGTAGTTCTCCAGTGATCTGTATGGACTAGATTGCTGGTGATTGTGACACTCTCCATGGACATAGTTTTTTTTATACTGTGCAAACTGTGAATTATATGGCTTTACCCTAATACTACCCCTAAACAATTTCAGAAAAAAAAAAGAAAAGAAAATAAATATATTTAAGAAAGCACATAAAGCCCAGCTGTCAATTAATGTATTTGTTACAATATTTTTATTTCTTTTATTGTATGTTTATTGTATAATAAAGTTTTACCTGTTGAGCTGTGACAAAAGTGGTTGTAAGGTGATCGGAAATTAATATCCCGGAAGGTATATGAATGGAGAGGAAAAGCATTGTGGGCTGGATGACGTCGGGGTGAACGTTGGCGTGAGAAAAATCATTTGGTTGGCTAGTTGTCAAATAGTGAAATGAAGAGAGCTTATAACATCTATGATCCTGTGGGGATAGCAATTTCCTCCTCGGTTATCACCAGACTGTTTGTTGCACTGTGTTTACTAAATACAATGTTAGCCGCTAAGACGGTGATCCGCGAGTTCAGCAGTGGACTGCAATTGAGTATCGCCAACAAACCCGGACATCCCAGATAGCGCCCTTATGCTGCGATCACACCAGACGCGGAAGAAACAAGCGCGAGTAATTTACATGTTAAGTCAATGCAAAGGCGTGAAAAAACATCCTGCAGCGCGATACGTGCGAATGGCGCGGCGCAAATGACGTAAATGGCGTGACACTAATTGAGTGTTTGACAGACTCAATGAGCAACTTCTGCGGACATTTGAGTCATGTTAACCAATCAGGAGCTTGCTCTTGTGTGGGACAAAATTGTGGCGTAGCACATGTTATTAGTGTCCCGGGGGAAATCCTTCAGCCGACACCGACAACAGTTCATCAAACTGGGCTCAGCTCAGTCAGAAGCACCGCTGAAAGTCTCCATCATCCAGGTTAAGTTTCTGAAGGAGTTTATGAGCTCACAGAGCTGGGTGCACCTCTGAAAGTATCTAGTGGACTCAGACACTGCTCCAAACGTATCAACGCTGTTTTTCAGCCTTCATAAAGCACATAATAAAATCTATGTTAGCCATTTAGCAAGGAAGCTACTGTCACCGGGAAGACAGAAGCCCTGCCCATGATGCAAATCCGCATCTGTTCTGAAGTGAATTTGACGCGCGGATAAAGTGGAGTTTGACACGCGAATGAAGCAAGTAATCTCAAATGTTCACGCATCTATTTACGTGTAAATAACAAAATTTATCCGCACGTTCCACGTCTGGTGTGAACGCAGCATTAGAAACCAGAACATCTCTGTGGGTCCTCTGGCAGCGCTGGATGCAACACACCCTGCTGAATCTCTATTTTTCCTCCACAGACAATACCTCCGGTTCTTGAGCATTCCCTGGCTCTGGTAAGAGTGAACTTCTGTTTATTTGCCCTTTGGGCGAAAGGGCAGTTGTGTTTTATGCCACTACGAACACAAAAGCAGACACAGGCCTACAACAGGGTTTATTTATTTCTCTATTCATTTCATATGGGTGATTTTTGAGCTTTACTAAATGAACTGTTGATTTTAATGCTTATTTGAGTTTTGAAAAAAGAAAACCTTTTTTTTTTTTTTTTTTAAACAAACCTGTATTTCTTTGTTTGTAGACATTTGTTTGCTTTATTGCATTTAAGTAAATTTGGAAAGGTAATTTTGTACCAGATTCGTTGTGTTTGTTATTTATATGAATTGATATCGTGTTATGGGTTTCTTTTTAGGGTTAAAATAAAATTTAGAGTGATCTAATTATTAAAAATCCAGGGCCCTTACCATAAAATAGGAAGAGGGTGCTACATGTATCTCAGAATGGCTACGTGTTTAACAGTGAAGAAAGAAAGAAAGAAAGGTTAACGGCACCGCCGCAGAATTGCAGTATTTTATTGAATTCACTTAGGTTCAGTTTATAACAGCAACATAGTGTTTTCTTATGCTACAGAATTCATGTTAGAAAACCATTTTGAGAAGAGCTGGCATTGTCACATAAAATATAGTTATAATTAAGTAGCATCCCTACTTGTATGGATATGGATTTGTCACATTCTGTGTTCCACAGTGAATTACACATGCTCAACACGAAGGTGACATTAACCCTCGGGTCACAAATTGGATTCTTGCTATACAATCCTTAAATTGTCAAAAGAAAGGGATTATCCCTTAAACTATGAATAGAATACTCGAAAAACTAATGTGACATGGCAATCAAGCTTATCCACATTTACCAGTCTGACTGCAAGCGAATTGTAGCTATAAATACATAAATGTTCACATATGTTTGTCTGAACGTCATTTAGAAAGACGAGCTTGTCTGAGAGGAAAACATGCTTCATCGTTTGATAATGAATAGGAGCTCGTGGAATGAAGATGGAGAGAGATAGACCGGGTTCTTGCAATAAACCAATTAAAAATAAGCGCCCGCGATTGCACTGCCGTTCATCAAGCCTCATATCACCATGACAACAACACCCAGCTCCGCCAGCTCATGTGTGTTCTACCATGAGGAAAATATTTCTATTCTGTATATTAGAGTCAGATCAGAAATGCAACACCTTTGACAGCTTGGCGACCCAACCTGTGAGATGTCAAGATTGGAATAAACAAATTACATGCAGGAGACCAAACAAATCCCCCTAAAAAAATCAGCTTGCATCTGAAATTGCTCCTCAGAGATGACAGCAGATTTTGTCACGCATATCAGGAATCTGTGAAATCTTTTTCTGGCTCTGTAAACTGCAAGCAAGCATCAGTTTTTCCAGGTTTTGGCTGCATTGTTGCTCTGCATGATCAAACATTCTCGCCTGTGGCCTGCATCAGCGTGTGTTTCTGTGGCAACAGCTTCCTTCAAACCGTGACAAGTGTTTGTGCATTTCTACATTGTGTTATAAGTGTGTGTATTCTCTAAGCGGGAAGTTAAAATTCCACACAGAAGAGGAGGAGGCGACCATCGATCTATTCTTTCTGAGATAAGCTGTGGGGAGCTCTCGGCATTGCTAACATCCCATCAGGTGACTCCCTTACACTTATCAGGATTTGAATAGCATCTCGGCTCTCTAACAAGCCTTCACAGTCTCTGCTGCAAGATGTCGTGAGAACAGAATGTAATGGTTCTGCTCTACTGGAGAGTCACTAAGGCTCTGCTGTATAAAGACGTTGGAGTGCGTTATGTCTGTGTAATGTTTTATACACTGTAATGCTATTATAACATGATTGCACAAGGATTTCGGGAAGGATTTTGATATTTTTTGTTCAAATTATGTGTTTTCTCAAAACTATTTTCAACTAAAAACAGAAAAATGTGGGTCATTAATATACATTACTACAATGTTTCGAGAGCCAGATGGCATGTGGCATAGTCAGTGTGAACAGGGCACAAATAAACACATGGTGGCCAGTATTAAATTACAATTCAAGAGTTCACATTTCGATATTGCTTGAAAATATTAGCAGATTTGGCATGTTGTCTTAGGAGAGAACCTTGAGCTTGGAGATAATTGAGCCCAGGGCTCCCACCTGGTCAATAAGCATGTGAAGCTCCTGATAAACAGTTTTGGTGGAGGGTTGAGGAGCACATTCTGCAGTGATTTTGGGCAGCTGTGGTTTTATTTTTTATTTTTTTGATACAATCCAGGTAAGCACCTGCACATCCTTTTCAGACAACTTCCTTTTGCGTCCACAGTTATTCCATTTAGATGTGGTTTGTCCTTGTTGGGGGTGTGCTGACATTACCCTGGATATTGTGGCTCTTGATACATCACAAGGATTTGCTGTCTTGCTCACAGAAGAGCTAGCAAGATATGCATCAACAATTTGTCCTCTTTTAAATTCTGATATGTCACCCGTAATGTTGTGTGTGTTGCAATATTTTAGACAAAACTGTGCTATTACTGTGCTAATTAAACCTTCATTCTCAGCTCTTACTGGTAAAATGTGCAATCAATGAGGATTGGCCACCAGGCTGATCAAATTTAGCCCTGAAACCTCCAACACTGAATTGGCCAGTGTTTCAGTTTCAATTGGCCATCAGTTACAGATTTCATTAAACCTTTCACAATAAATTTGGGAGGCCTAGATTAATTCAAACAAAGCTGCATTTTTCTTAAAAAGATAAAGCTAGTACTTTCTGAATGTGTTTGTAGGAATATAGTTATATACAGGATTTATATTATAAAAGAGCATTGAAGCTCTTACATGAGCTTCATAGATTAAGAGGAGGAACAGATTAAGTGGAGGAACAGCACACTAATTTGCTTGCATAATTAAAGGTTGATAGATAATATTATATGCCTTCATAAACTTCCTGCAAAATGGACTTTCTGTATATTGTCATCCTTTAATCAGTGATTGCTGCTTTTTATCTTAATGTGTAAGTTTCTCACTGATCATCATGAACTTTAGAACTCAAAGAAATGTACCAAATACTATTTCCACAGTGCAGAAAACCTTAAAAGCAAAGTCAAGGACTTTTACACTTAACAATTAGCATAAGCTTTTATCTAAGGTGACTTACATCTATGAACACACAGCAGTGGGTTATTCACTCCCCTCCTATAACCACTGCCTGTGCCAGGGCTCAAGCCCAATAGTATCTGAATGCAGACTTGCATATGCAAACTGAGACATGCAGTTTAAGACATGCAATGCCAGACACATTCATTAATAAATTTTCTTTTCGGCTTAGTCCCTTTATTAATCTGGGGTCGCCACAGCGGAATGAACCGCCAATGTATCCAGCATATGTTTTATGCAGCGGATGCCCTTCCAGCTGCAACCCATCACTGAGAAAATCCATACACTCTACTTCACACACATACACTACTGACAATTTTGCTTACCCAATTCACTTATACCACATGTTTTTGGACTTGTAGGGGAAACCGGAGCACCCAGAGGAAACCCAAGAGTCCTACTTCTCAGTTATTGTGCTTGCGGAGTAAACATAACTTTTTCAAGAGTTTCCACTTAGCTGATGATTGATCATAAAGCATGTTTGGCATGCTGTCCCAGGAGAGAGCCCTGAGCTCAGAAAAACCTTGAGCCCAGGGCTCCCTCTAGTTTCATCGGGAGAGAAGGGAGTCTAAGCTCAGGTGGGTTTTGAGAGCTTCCCTGAATTTGTTCGCTCGGCCTATTCCTTGATTATTAGGGGTTCACACTGAATGAATAGAATGAAACGCCAACTATACCAGCATATGGCTATGACACTTAAACACTTATATACTGTGCCAATTTGGTTTGTTCAATTCACTTATACTTCATGTCTTTGGACTGTGGGAGGAAACCAGAGTACCAGGGGGAAGCACAGGGAGAACATGTAAACTCTACAGAGAAACACCAACTGGCACAGCCAGGACTCAAACCAGTGACCTTCTTGCTGTGAGATGACAGTGCTAACCACTGAGCCACCGGGCTGCCCTGTCCTGGATTAATCTAGGAGAAAGGGGGAGGAGTAGGGTTGTATGGGGGGATTCTTCGAGGCAAATATGACTAAGGTAAGTAAATCTGGATATTGATGTTCGTTTGGATTCCTCTGATTGGTAAATCATATAATAGCTAATGGGGGACCAGCTGTGGTCAATCATAAGCATGTGATCCTATTGAAAAAAAGTGTGTAATCAAACTTCACAAAAAAATAAATAAATAAATTGTCAATATGAATCATTTGCAAAAGTGTGGTAGGGTGGAAAGTGAGCAGCAGAGGCATGGATCCAACTGCAAACTGTATTTATAAAAGAAAACAAAAGTGAAGGAAACCTGGAAACAAACAATAAAAGCACAATAGCACAGTCTTTCAAACACTGAAAACATCCATAAAGATGTTTACTTCAAAATGTTTTCCTAAAAACAGAGGGAAAAAACTTTGTGTTTCTGAAAGTATTTGCAAACAAAACATCATTGTCAAAATATGCTCTGTTCACATGGATCCATGAAAAGGACTAAAAACTGTATTATTCTTACCATGCCAGTATTTGTTAATATAACGCTGCAAAGATATCCTACATGCACCCGCTTCAAATGTTATCACTCAATTGAATAGGCATTATTTATTCAGGGTTATCAGCTGAGAGATATGAGAACCTGTAATGATTATTACTGAACCAATATTGAATTTTCCGCGTCTGCATCGCGGTGCACCGAAGAAACAATTATTTTGACACCCCTAGTTATGGATGTGACCAGAAATGTCTGCGAGTTTACAGTGTTCAACATACTTTGTAGAAATTCTGTGAATTAAACTGCTCAACTCAAAAGAAACTATGCTAATCAAAAGAATAAGAGTTGGCTCACTATAGAACAAAAGTGATTGATTTTATTTTATTTGACATTTTTGCATTTATTGAGGAAAAAGCATCAATATGGATGTGACATCTCTCCATTATGGATGTGACAGATGTGAAATTGGCACTTGTTTGAATTTGGTAAATCAAATAGAATTGTTTGAAATCATTTACAGAGACATTTTTTTGAGTATTTTTGCAGTACTGCAAAAAGCAAGCCTACACAAAAAAACCTAGAAAGGATTTTGCTATTTTGGTAAAACCTATATATTTTTTTTTCATGGTAAAGTTGACATTTGTATGGGATTGCTCCATTGTTAATTGTTTGTGAGATCGTTTTATGCATTCTGCCACATGCCTTTGACACAAGTCAAACCACTTATGTTGTTCTTCATTATTTGTCTGTATTGAATCAAATTCCTGATTGTCTGTTCTTGGACTAGAACAATATCAAACAACAAAGTCAATAAGACATGCAGACAACTCATAATTTAGCAGTTTCATGTCTACTAATATCAATTTCCATATTGCTCCAGAATTAAAGGACATTAAAGTAGACTTATCAACAGGAGCACCATAAAGTGGCAAAGATTACAGCAATTCTAATTGCCCAGGTCACACAGGGCTGAAAACGAAGAGAGCAAGATGGGGAAAGGTAATTTACTCTCACTCACTTATTTTCCTTCTGATTAGTCCCTGTTTTAGCAGGGGTCACCATAGTGGAATGAACTGCCAATTACTCTGGCATACATTTTACTGGCGGATGGCCCTCCAGCCACAACCCAGACCAGAGAGTGCACTTCTCTCAGCTATTCATCCTGATGTTTATCCAGGATACAATACCACTTATATGATTTTATGAAAGGGTTTCATTAGAGTCTGGTGATTATACTCTATGAATGAGAAACATGGATAACATCTAGACAAACAGAAAAAAAAAAAAAAAACTAACAGTCAGCTATTTTGGTGGTTTGAGTCTTATTTGGGTGGGAGAAAGCACTGTGTGAGGATCAATAGGGTGAAGTCATCTGTGAATTCTAATAATATGGGAGTACCTCAAGGGTCTGTTCTTCTAAAACACCTAGGCAGGTGAGCAACTGGCTCAGGCTTTACAACATATTTAAGATGGCTTGAGCTGTCTCATTTAACGCTAAATAACAAGAAATCATGTGTGCTTCTCCATAAGAAAAGGCCTGCAATAAAGCCTGCAAGGGATGTATTTGAGGTGCTGATTGAAAAAAAAGTTATAGAAGAAGTGAACTAATTTAAGTATCTTGGCATTACTCTAGTCATGTTAAAAAATTGTGTAAGAAGGTCAAGCCAAGTCTAAATTGTTTTTTTTTATTATTTATTAGAAGATTTTTAACATATCAAACTGCAAAATTATACATGCACACAGTGATTTTCTTACACTTGCCATATTGCATTACATCATGGTCACAAGCCTCTTTAACCACATTGAAGCCTATTGATTCAAAATATATACAAGCAATTAAAATTATGGATTATAAGCCTATATGTGATGGCGTCATCGTGAGATTTTATGTAAACATAACTTCTTTATTTTTTGATTTTATTCTATTTAATTATCTTAAATATATTTTTTATGTTTAAATAATCATGATCCAATGCTGTTTTCTGATCTAATCAGTAGGCATCAAACCTTTCACAGTAATAAGGCGCAAGATGTGTTTGCCGCGATGTGTTGCTATTTTTAGACCAGCGCAACCCTTTGTAAGTGGAAAAACTGAATGCTTCACTAGAGAGAAAACAGCTAAACAGACTATCTGCACGAGGATAGAGAATGAGCCTCCTCCATTCAGCCTCTTTTCTTTCTCTTCCTCTCTTTTGTGATTAAGGAAACGATGTTGTATGGACTCCGCTGAAGATATCCATTACCCTACGTATTTAATTTCGTTTGTTAAGCACAAGATTTGTTTCAAAACTATTTCTATAAATTCAGTTATAATTTCCAGCAAAGGAATAAATAAACAACAATAATAGTGAAGTGTGGTAAAAAGAAAAAAAACTGAGTTATATCCAGACACACATCCTATGCCCCATATGGTCCAAAACCTGACAGGTGGACAAATCGAAGCTTGTTTTTAATAAAACAAATATGAATATGCATATAATTAATAATAATAATATTACTACTTACAATAATATTATACAAAAGCAAGTTGTCATGAATAAACTGAAAAAAAAAAACTGAGATGAAGAAAACATGGAGGTAGTGCTTTAATAATTTTTTAGGGTGACATGGTGGCGCAGTAGGTAGTGCTGTTGCCTTACAGAAAAAAGATCGCTGGTTCGATCCCCGGCTAGGCCAGTTGGCATTTCTGTGTGGAGTTTGCATGTTCTATCCCTTTGTGTGGGTTACCTCTGGGTGCTCCAGTTACCCCCACAGTCCAAAAACATGTGCTATAGGTGAATTGGGTAAGCTAAATTGTCCGTAGTGTATGTGTGTGAATGAGTGTGTATGGATGTTTCACAGTGATGGGTTGCAGCTGGCATCTGCTTCGTAAAACATATGCTGGATAAGTTGGCGGTTCATTCCGCTGTGGCGACCCCAGATTAATAAAGGGAATAAGCCGAAAAGAAAACGAATTATTGAATGAATGAATTAGAAAACATGCATGTTAGGAGCTAGATAGCACATTGCAACAACATTACAATAGCTGGGCGGCACGTTGGCTCAGTGGTCAACACTGTCGACTCACAGCAAGAAAGAGTTTGCATGTTCTTCCCATGTTGCCATGGGTTTCCTCGGGTGGTCCGGTTTCTCCGACAGTCCAAACACATGTGCTATAGGTGAATTCGATGAACTATATTGACCATAGTGTATGAGTGTTTGGGTGTTTCCCAGTACAGTGTCAGAGAGTGGACCGCATCAGATGGAAGGTATTAAAAAAAGAAAAATAGAAAAGGTATACATTTTTTGTACATATTAGACACAAATTTGATGCTTGTATTTGCACCAGCTCTGTGATGCACATCCACTACTTCACGCATTGGGTTCAGGCCCATAGCCAGGGGGGTTCGGGTAATTCGAAATACCCCACCCCCCTTCTAACAAGGTCCAGAATTTAACCAATATATGAGCTAATTTTTCCTATTTTTGACAGTATGCCATAATAAATTGTGAAAATAACCAATAGAACAAGGCTTTAAAGGGCACCTAGGTTACCCCTTTTTCCAGATTTAATAAAAGTCTTTTGTGTCCCCAGAATGTGTCTGTTAAGTTTCAGCTCAAAACACCCATCAGATTATTTATTATAGCTTTCACTAGTTTGTGTTTTATAGCTCTCAACAGCTTTTTGCTGTTTTTGTGTACTAGGCCTTTAAGGCTTGTCCTCGCCGCCCACCGTTCCCATGTGCCTGTCAGCGTGCCTCAGTCTCCGCCCTCTCGTGCCTCAGACAACTGGCACACATAAATGAAGCAGATCTCATGTAACGTTTGTGAGGAAAAACTACAGTAAGACCTTTACCAATGATAAATTGATGCATTTGTTGTGGAGCTGCAACGATGAGTCACACACAATTTCGTTACAAAGTTCACGCACACACAGACACAGACACACATACAGCACACGCATTTAGCTTTGCACGCAAATGTGACAGATTACAGGTTAATATCCACTGCTGTATGGATACCAGTTACGTTAATGTACAAAATAAACCTGATTTAACATCCACAAACCGGGATTAAAGCGTCTTCTTGTATAATTGTTCTGACACACGGCTGTGTCGATTAAGTAAATCTGAAGTAAATCGCTGTAATTCATTACAAACATGCACTGTTTTAAAATATTTTAAACTTGTAAAACTCACTCTTGATCACATTTGATGATGATTGATGATCCTAGCAAACTGAACAGACCTTTTATTTACGGTTGCTTTGCGCACGTCCTGTCTTGTTGATAGGATTCTAAAAATTACTACGTAGAGATGTTAATTAGCAGCTTTCAATCAATTCGATGGGCGGGGAGACCGCACTCCTATGTCAAGCTTGAAAAGTAGATTTTTCACCATAGGTGCCCTTTAAGACAATTTTCATTATCAATTAGGTCACACTTCATTTTGATAGTCCATTTGTTGAATTTAAGTTACAGTACATTGCATCTACATGCCAACTAATTCTCATTAAATTAGAAGTTGACATGTACTTGCAAAGTTTCTTATAGTCAGTTAAATGTCTGTTGAAGGAGCAGTATCAACAGATATTAAGCAGACAGTCTACTAAAACTCAAATGGACCATCAAAATAAAGTGTCATCATTAATCATTATTTAAATGGAAAAATGTTGACTGAGGAAATGAGCTGGCTAGTTATTTGTTATTTGCCTGTAGGCTACAGTTTGTAATTTAACAGATTCCTATTTTTTTTTTTTTTGTATTTTATGATGGATGATAATAAATTAGCGTTAAAAAGGTATTTTTCATATCTCTAAAATCATTACATTATTTATAAAACTGTAATAACTAACAATTTGCAAAGAAACATAATTATTAGAAAACATAAACACAAAAATGTACGAAGTATTTTTGGTGCATCAAAAAGTGTGATTATGATAACCATTCGACAAGCTAATCCAGCAAAAATTAGTGCTGTAATTGTCACTAAAACTATATAATACGGGCCTGGGGTTATATTAGGCTTTGCAGTCTCTGTGCAGTGTTGCCAACTTAGTGACTTTGTTGCTTTATTTCACGACTTTTCAGACCCCCTTAGCGATACATTTTCCAAAAAAGCGACAAATGACAAATCTAGGGATGTTTTTGTGTGTTTTAGATTTTTATAGACTGTCATGTGTCCATACTGTACTGTCCCTACTCTTCTCAATGAGCTGCGGGTGATGCCACCGACCCCTCCCCCACCTCGGAGCACTGACAGGCGGCCAAGTTCTCGTACAGCAGTCTCTCCCACCCGCAGCCTGAGAGCAGATCACTCCTCTGCATACCAACGGCAAGTGATTTAGTGTGAGGTATTTCCATTATACAGTCAAACCGAACTGCTTATCCTTTATTTTAACAATTTAAGTTGACCTTGTTCAAGATCACAGATGTTTTAGTGACAGTTTCGGAACTTGTCTGAGTTTATTACATCTGAGAGAATCCTGCAAATTCACTACACATCTATGCTGTATTCAAACAGCAATAAATTTAGTTAAATTGACGTGCATATATAAACTGTAGTGCTAATATAAATACCGCTTTATTAATCATAGGCTGTTAAACAAAAAGAAACGGCATAAGGTGATGGCGTCATTAATATGCAAATTGACGTATGACCTAATCTAGCAACATTAAGCATCCTTGCACTAAAAGCTATAGTAAAACATGCTGTTTTCTTCAAAATAGTTACATCAGTCGAGTTTGTTTAAAAGGCACCTAGGTTACCCTTTTTCCAGATTTAAAGAGCCTATATTACACATTGAAAAGGGTCATATTTCGGTTTTATGGGTCTCCAACAACATAATGATATATATGCAAGGTCGAAAAACACGTTCATGGTCTTATAATATGCATTTATTTTTACCTAATCATCCCAGCGACTCCCATATGAATCGTTCAGTGATTCATTTGTTCCCAAACCCATGCTTAGCGTGAAGCTAATCTGCTCTGATTGGACCGATGGCAGCCTGTTGCGATTGGTCGACAGCGTTCAGTGCGAGACAGTAAAATGCCCAGCCCGGTTTATCAAGCCCCCGGCTCGCCAACATTGGTAAAGGATCCGATCGCAGCGAACGCCCGAAACATGCTTCACAGTAAACTTACTTACACCACTGTAAACAGTACTTGGTTCTCAACAGTGTTATTCAGACACCTCAGCGCCGAAAGCAGTGCAGTTAAACACTAGCATATTGCTCTTATTAAGTATGACACACATTCAGTTTTAATCCACACAGCAGCAAAAGCTGAATTATTCTAAACCTTGACCGCTGCACTTGTGCAGGATCAGCTAACAGTGGCCAAAGCAATGACAAACGGCAGCTCATGAAAGCATTTCAATCTGTAAACAAAGCAGCATGCGTCACGTTTACAACGTTGCAGTAGACGCGATATGAGAATATAAAGAGTAACCTGATACAGTACACGCGGTTACTAGTAACAAAACATGTAGATCATTTCTATTTGCAATCATTGCTGTGGCACCTTGTCCGTGAACTGCTATATGTTCTAAGTGCTTACCTGTACTCTGCTTTTCTAAACGATCACATCCCCAGCTGGAAGGTTGTAGCATCCTCTGTCCTCTGACAAGCTATCTCTGCGGGCTCCTGCTCTCCATTCGCAAGCCTTTTCAATGCTGCTCACCAGCCCGAAGCCCAGCGTTCACACTACATGGGAGGTAATTTTCAAAAACCCATAATAGGGGCTCTTTAATATAAGTCTTTTGTGTCTCCAGAATGCGTCTGTAAAGATCTGTCACGGGTGAATAATGATACTGAGAAGGATTCAGTATGCAAGTAAAAGTTTATTTGACAGAGTCAGAATAAACCTAACATGGTGGGGAAAACGTGCTAAATCACGAGGAATACTGGGCTTTAATAGACAGGAAACAGACAGACGAGCGGGGTTCAGCAGCCACTCCTCACAATCAGACAGAGGCACATTAAAAACCACAATGAACTGACAAGGAAACATAGAAGCGTTGCCCAGATATAGACACGGTAATGAGTCTCAGCTGGCTGGCTAATCAAAACAGCTGAGTACCATCAAAACACGTGACCTACCATAACAAATACACGTTGACGACCAAAAACAAACCCACATGACTAAACAGGCACTCCGGATAGCGCACAAACCTGCAACCGTGACAGTTTCAGCTCAAAACACCTATCTGATTTTTTATTATACTTTTCATAAGTTTCTATTTTATAGCTTTGAGAAGCAGGTAGCGTTTTTTGTGTACTGCGCCTTTAAGGCTAGTCCTTCAAGCCCACCGTTTCCACATGCCTGTCAGCGTGCCTTAATCTCCTCCCCCGGCTGCTTCATACAACAAACAGACATGAAGGAAGAAGATCCCACGTAACGTTTGTGAGAAATACTAAAGTAAGAACTTTGCCAAAGAGTATTTGATGCATTTGTTGTGGAGTTGCAACGATGAGTTGCATTGTCATTGCAAAGTTCACGCACACACACAGTTACACACACACACACACACACAGAGCAGACACGTGCACACACAGACAGATGTTTTGAACACCGAAAATTGTTATTAATACATTTTTGCACCTAACCCCATAAGTTGACGGAGTATGTGCAATGCCAAATTAAGTGTCTTATGAGTCTCCTCATATTCATTACAAAAAAAACAAATTGACATTTTTTGTAAATAATGTTTTGCTGGTGTCCCGTTCACACAAGGATGGTTATCGTTTAAGGGTTTTATTACAAAACAATGCAGCTGGTTCAGAAAGATGAAGCAGGAGAATGGTGTTGCTGAGAGTGAGCGATCTCTTAACAGTTC
Source organism: Danio tinwini (assembly GCA_903798205.1). Taxonomy (NCBI): domain Eukaryota; kingdom Metazoa; phylum Chordata; class Actinopteri; order Cypriniformes; family Danionidae; genus Danio; species Danio tinwini. The sequence goes on along the minus strand of CAIGQZ010030829.1, from coordinate 1,064,111 downwards.
AAAAGGTAAACATCAGAAGGTGAGCGATCTCACACAAAGATCATCAGTTAGACACCAGATAAGCTTTTGTAACTTCCCTTATTCAGTTGTATTGACATCCATAGGCGAAGAGAGATATCGTTGGGAGGCGAAGAGAGACATCCTTGGGAAAAGATGGGAGACATCAATGGGAGAAGACGAGAGGAAAAGGGAAAGGGAGAGAAGGTGAGGTAAACCATCCAACTCTAATTCCAGCCGATGAGTGAGTGAAGGAGGTGAGTATATATGGTGTTTGGTGATTGTGGGTACAGGTGCGGGTAATTAGTATGCCGGTTATTGTTCACGGGTGTGGTGAGAGGTGACTGGCGAGGGACAATGCAGTGATTGGAGCTGCAGGAACGAGCTGAGGGTGTGGATAAACCTGTGAAGCGGTTTATAGGATATTTCTTTCATTTTATTTCTAACATGACATTTCTGTGGTAACAGCAACACTTTTTTTCCAGCAAATCAATTTACCCTTTAATAAAGACATCCAATAAAATTAGGTATAAGTAGGCCCACACGAAATAGAAAGTAGGCCCGCAGGCAGAATTCCGCAGATTTTTAGCCTATCGTTGATTCTGTTTATTTACTTGAGTAAATGTGTGTACATCTAAATTTATTCAGTTTTTATATTAGTTACAGTAATATTATTGACTAATATGAAAATATTCCTTTATGTACAATGCAGTTTGCAAAGTAATATTTTCTGTGTTTTAGTAGATATGAGAGACTTGCTTTGCTTACTAAATAAGAGGATCTAATTGGATTTGCATATTAAAAACATTTATTTCACATATTAAGGTTTTAGTTAATTGCAAAAAACGTCCACAGATTCCGTCTGGCCCTATAAGGTACAGTAATGATATCTTTTTAGAAAAGAGTATGAATAGCTTTATCACTCTTGGTATTTACTGTAAAACTAATTTTGCCAACATAAAATTTAGTAATATCAAAAGACGATGCAGCAGAAGGATAGTCTTGATTAATACCTCTAAATAACATATGGGTCTCTGAAGGAATTGAACCAATAACATTTGAAAACTTGCTGAATTATTGAGATTTTGTAATGAGAAAAGGATCCATTGTAACAAAAGAATACCATCTCTGCTATATAACTGACTAACCAAATTAATATAGTTGTTAATCCAATTTTTATTTCATTTTTTAAGAGATTTGTCTTCATTGTTTATCAGTGATGTGGGGTGATGTTTGTGGCTGGTGAGGCACTGAAACAAACAAACAAACAGTACCAAGGCAGGTGTGCACGCTCTCTCTCTCTCTCATGCTTACTCTCTCTCTCTCTCTCTCTCTCTCTCTCTCTCTCTCTCTCTCTCTCATTCACACACACACACAGGATTCACACACTGGTCTTACCTTTACAGTAATGTTACTTGTAAATGATTTCTTGACAGGAATTACTTTGAAATTACCTCTTAATTTTTATAAAAAGTAAAATTATTTACTAAATTACTTTGAAATAATTGAGTTATCTTCTGTCCCGTTCTTTGAAGCAAGTCCTTTAGCTCCGGCATTGGTCGGCCATTATTTATTCACATTTTGATTAAAAATAAATTTTTGAGAAATTTTTGAGCTGATATATTTATATTTTTTGCAGTCAGTCAGAGCAAAAAAGTCTCCTATTGAACTTTACTGCATAGAAGAAGAGCAACCACTAAGAATAAACGTGAGCTCAGGTGCGCCCTCTTCAGTGTGGCAGAGCTACTGCCTGCCTCACCTCGTTTTTTCACTGCGGCTTTATGTCAGATTTTAACACTAAATAAGTGATAGACATATGCAGAATATATTACATATTACATGGAAAGTGAGGACATATAATAAAAAAATGTCTAGAATGTATAAAAACCTTTTATTAAAGCATTGCATTGGTAGCATACACAAGCCAGTTTGCAAGGGATTTCGCAATCTGACGAGAGGCTCAGCACGGGATGCCTCACCTCACTTCCTACACTGTAGTTGTGATAAAGTCACATTAACTGTCACAGCTGGGAAAGCAGCACTGGCAGTTACACACACACACACATTGTCAAGCACACAAATACTCACACACACACAGACCCACAGACATACTCACAGGCCCACACACCTCATTCATTCATCATATTGTTCCTCCCTGCCGTTGCTGCTATCGGAGAAGCGGGTGCACACGCGATTTCGATAGCACATGGACATATTTCTATAAATCCACTTTCTGCAATTCATAGTCATCCATAGGCATTTCATACACCTCCACTTCACCTATTTCTGTTGTGTAGTGATGTGCAGATCGATACTAAATATCTATATCTCCGATACCAGCTTTGTATGTTTTTAGAATCGATTCTCTTATCAAAATATCAATATTTTTTGTATTTTATTGCAAATACAAATACAGTGGAAAGTAACCACAATTATCCTAGTTTATCTGAATAATGCCAACTTTGTCGGAACTACTTGTTCTTCCGCCTGCCAAGTCACATGCGTAATATGGCACTGTGCAACTGCAGAGCATGCTAGGAAGCTACTCAGTCCGCTGGTAGATGTTGTTCAGTCACGCTGTCATTGGATATGGGTGACCGCAAGCAAAGTTATGTGTGGAGATACTTTACTTCCATAAACTAAATCGATGCAGTTTGTGACAAGTGTAACAATGCAGTGAGGTACTGTGGTAATACCACAAACCTGATCAAACATCTACAAATAAATCACAAGACAGAATATGACAATGTCATTGCTAGGCTTTCAGAAGAGGAGGAAAGGAGAGTAACAGGTGCTGCTAGGGCGAGAAAGACATCGCTTTCAGAGTCCTTAGGTGCAGCAGGCAGGCACTATACAGGTACTGAGGGAGAAAATGTGGCAATGGGGCTGTATTTTGGGGGCTTGGGTTTTTTGTGACAATGATAAAACATTGTAAAAATTTTAAAAACACTTTCAGGGGAACCGGATTAACATGTCACTAAACATAGAAGTGTGAATGTTTTTTTTTAAGATGTTCAGGCAGGTGTTTTAAGATATACATGCTCAGATGCTGTCGATGAATATGTAAGTTGGCTTATATATAAGATTATGCGAATAACCCGTAATATGTCTCGTATTCAGTATGAAGTGACACTTTTAAGTACAACTTGTTACATTAATTTCCCAAACAGTCATTTTTGGGCAGTATTGGATCGGTATCGCCGATACTCACCTTCATTTTACTTGGTATCGGATCGGATAGGAAACCAGTGGTTTCGCACATCCCTACTGTTGTGTCATCTTTTTTGTTTGGTGTTTGTCTGTGTGGGCGTAGTCAGACTTCCGGTCACGATCAGTCAAACCGAGCACACTGGAAGTGTCAGTATAAGAATGCATGAGATTGTGTGCGCATGCACACTGCAATCGAAAGCTGACGAAACCATTATCTTTGTGAATAGGTGTTTTGTGTTTATGAAGTGTGTATGTGTTTATTTATAATGAGAAAGTTTATGTTTTTTTTTTTTTGTTAATTACATATTAAGGATTGTGTCTTTGTGTTTAATGTGAAGTGTGGATTGAATGTTAAGTTTTTTTTTTTTTTATTGTTGTGTATTTGTTAAAGTTAATACTTGCCTGTAAATAAGATAGCCCACAAATGGGCGGGAGTTTGAGCTATATAAGCCAGAGCCCAACTACCAAACAACACTTGTTTACCAAGTCGATGCAAGAGTGCTACTGTGGTGGACTCTTATCTTGCGGATATCTTATTATTATTATTTTTTTTGTAGATATAATTGGAGTATATTTTTACAGATTTTATTTTCCTGTTTGTTTTTTTTTTTTTTTTTTTTTTGGATTTTCTTTGTTAGCACATGTATATACCTGCACTGTGGATGTACTTTTTGGCACTGTAAATAAATGTGCTCCTAACTTCAAAAATGTAGGCGCACCAGGCAAAATCTAGTTGCACCCACCAAAAATTATGAGCACCATTACTACACGTTTTATATTAACAGATTCTATTATATATTAACACTAATAATCTGCATGCGCTCATCAGCCCTGCACGCACTGCTTGACATGAATGAGATGAACTGAATTAACAATAACTGTGCTGTTCTCATGGGTGGTTTCTGGTATTGCACAGATGATATTGACATGTAACTCATTATTTGCATATGTCATCTTAACAGCAATAACGGTCTTTTCATGAACTGCAATATAAGATTCATCTCTGTGAATGCATGCTCTTTATCGATGGTGAATGCAATGTCAGTATCATGACGATTTAATGAAAAATTAGATAACGTTAAAACATCTTGTGCTTAAAATGTGTAGATTCAGTGGCAAACACTGTTACCTGAAAACTCCGTCCCACCAGCTTTACGGTGAATGCTTTAGTCATTTTCATAGCGGACTTTAAACACTGGAAGTCTTTTATCCACTATTCGAAAAGTGTAAATGCTGGATTGACATTCATTACATGATCACTAATCAGATGTGCCATTATTTGTAACTTTAGGTGATTTCTAAAACTAAATCTGTCAGTGTTGTTTTCATTCTCTCGGATCCAGACCTTATGCGGCTGTAGCTCTCGTCGGAACTGAGTGATTGGCAGCTGATATAAACCAATCCATTCGCGTTCTGTTCTAACACAGTGGGCCAATAAGAAAAGCTTGAAGGCGCGGCAATCATTGCAGGCTTTGTTTTTACTGCAGCAAGTTGACATGTCAACTGTTTTAAACCATTCCTGCGTTTGGTGCTTTTAGGTGCAAAGATCCTTAATGCGTGAATGCCTGAATGCGTGAGTGCGCAGAATTAGTTCTGCGCACGTGGTGAACATTTTGCTGTGAAAACTGGTCGCACGACATCAATTTTATGCACTCGCACAAATGCTCCCAAATATATTTTGAGGTCGCATAGATAAAATTTCAGGTGCATATGCGACCAAAACAGTCGCAATTTTGAGCCCTGATTAGTATACATCTCATGATGGCAGGTGAGGATGATCCCCTGACCGCACGTCACTGGTTTGTATAAATTGTCTATTATTCCAAATGAAATAGTGATGTGGGGAGAAATTCTGTCTATATATTAATGACCATGATAGAAGCACTTGTTTGTGGAAGGGAGGTAACGTAACTGGAATTTTGTCTATATTATAATTACATATCGAAATTAAACTAAGATCACCAATATTTGATAAAACATAATGATCTTTACTTTGAAGTGCATACTGCACACAGACGTACTCCCGCATATAATTTAAAATGAAGGACCATCTAATTAATTTCAGTCTTGATTTTCTCTGTCCTTCGTCTTTCAGGAAATCGTGGAAATTGAGCTAAGGGTGTCATTTTTTTGAGTTGGAGCACTGCAATAACAGCGAAGAGAGAACTGCATTGGAACCAGATGTTGTGATACGCTGGTTTCTAAGAAAATGTCTTATTCCCATCTATATAAACAATATGTCTGTCTTAAAAGTGGATGGTGCATGAAATACATATCTGCATCAATGCTAAATGTGGAAAATACACTGTAGATAGAACGACGATCTTTAAACAGTAACAATCATCTTACTGAATAATGTATATGGTTTTTGTTTTTGTATCCCACACATTCACTGTTTCCTACTGGTCATTCAGGGATTAAATATTTATGAGATGAAATGAAGGGGAGTTTTACTGTCCTTTAACCGCAATTTCATTCAGTTTTTCTATGCAGGCAGTGCACTTACTCTCCCTCGGGATGAGCATGAGTCGTCAAGAAGAGGCAGTCAAACAAAGGAACACTCAGTGTGGAAATGATCCATTTACCCAAGTTAATCACTGGCTTCTGCTGTTTAAGGCCACCTAATGGGTTTACTAGTGCTCACTTGTCAAAATGCACACACCAACACAAACGCTGCATTTTTCAAGCTCATTCACTCAACAACGGAAGTACATTACATCATACAAGGCTCTGTCACGGTGTATGTAAAAATTTTAATTTGCTAAAGGACAATTTGTACAGATTTCTGCTATTTTAATACTTTGTTGTTGTGTCTTAGCTGCCATTAGGACGCACTATTCTTCATTCATTAATTATTAGGCGAAAATGGATGGCCACTAATATTGGAGTGCAGGAAGACCCCAAGAGTGTTGTCCAAAGAATGAATTATAACCTCCTCCTTAGGGCTTTTGGGGTTTGTACATCCTGAGAGATACCTTATGTATTCACCTTACTTTGCAGTGTGGAAGTAAGCTATTTTCTGTTAATGTGTTAGGATGCCACTGTGGGGGAACGACTAAGAACAACAAATAGCAGTAAACAGTCAAACAACTTGCACTACAAACCAGTGTGCTTGTGAGAGTACATTTAAATTAAAATTAAATAACAAGAAAACACCAGTTTTTGCACCATTGAGCAGCTTTTTTATACAGTAGGGATGTCTGAAGCCCTGCAGAGTATAGTTCCAACCTGCTTAACCACATTTACATGTATGTTTTAAAGGGGTGGTCCAGAGTGTATGTTTAAGGCTTGGTTTTGTTTATATGATGCAAAGCAATGTGTGCTCTTGCTTCATTTGTAAAAAAAAATCACGTTATTTGTTCATATATTTTACTTTGATTGTATCATACCTGGCAACCCTTTTGTTTTTCCCAGATTACTCTCGTTTTTTACAGTTCTATCCTGCTATCATCCCATAAAAGTATTTTCACGTATTTTTTCCATATTTTCAATCTTACTAAGAAATATGGCAATAAACATTAAAGAGCCAATCCTTCCTATATGCAACCCATACCGCCAAATCACCAGGGGACGCCTCTTGCTCTTAAATTTGAGTCTGTTTTCATTTTATTCAGAATTTATTTAGAATTATTCAATTTAAGTCTGCTTTCATTTTATTTAGGCATGAAAACCCTTAGAAATAAGAACAAATGGTGCGATTTCTGTTTCTTTTAATCACAGGTGCCGTTGCCCCTCCTATGCAATCCTCAAAAAAGTCATGTAGGGGTGCATGACTGTCAGCTGACGCCCTCTATAGTGAATAGATGCTGTTTCCCAAATGGATTCTGTACACGTGATTTGAAGCAGAGCAAAAGTCTGAGTTATATACACATAATTAATAATAATAAAATCTAAATATGTCAATCTTGGTTTTTTTTTTTTTCAAACACAACTAAGTTTGTCCTAAATGAGCATAGAAAGTTAGGAAAGCAATTAAATGCTTTCATTATAACGTTAGATGTGTGCATTTTTAAAGTGACACCTCTGTTATTTAATGTAATACGTAACAAATGATCTAAATAAATGAGAGATTCATTTGTTGCTCTTTAATCAGAATGTGTAAGTTATACAGTGAAGAAAAGATTAATGAGATTTGATAACTTGATTCTATTTATTTATAATAGTTAATTTTAATAAGCTAAACTATTTGCTAATTTATTTGCTGCTAATCTATACTATTTTTTTTTACAATTTATTTACATATTGCTGACCGTTTAACTGTTTATTTACAAAGAAACAGCTCCAGATGAACATATTTAGTAATTTGGGGATTTTTTGGAGGTAGGGTGGGGGGCATATCCCTTGTTTTCACATCGCAATGTTGACAGAAAACGTCTTTCATATTTCCTAGTTCCTCCAAAATCTCACCCTCAAAAGGTTCTCATTGGTCAGCTAACATAATGTGCATTTGCAGATTGGCACCGAATAGCACCAAATCAGACTAAATTGTCCATAAATCAGACAGCAAATGAAACGACACAGCTGAACATCATGCCTGGTCTCTAAAAATAAAATCTGCCAATAATCTTTCACATATATTCGGGTTATAAGCATGTGTAAGTAATATGAAACGTTCACATATCTTTTGCGAGTTTATTTGAGATGTAGAACCATAGATTGTAAAAGATATGGACGTAGTATCCGTGATGTCATCCATAGGTTTCTGAAGAGCGCAACTGAAGCTACAAGTAGGCGTGGCCAACTGTCGCCATTTTGTTCACATGTCATCTCTCCAACCGGGGCTTACCAAAAAAAGGCAAAGAGGCGGAGCGTCAGTGGAGCTACAGATGCCTGCTAGCATTTTGCTTAGACAGGCTTTTCTTTGGGAGAAACGCTTAATACTTCATTATCTGCGACTCGTTTGTGTTCTAACCACATTTGCCTGATTCTGTACTATATCAATGAAGTGTTTAGTCTTTTAAAAACACTGTTGTAATACATTGAGCCACTGAGCATTGTTTTATGACATTTTTCAACAGGAGGAACAAGCTAATTACTTTCAAATACTACAAATACAGTCTGTAAGTAAATGCAATGCTATTTATGAAATCCAGGCATAACACTGTATGACAACGTTTCAGACGACTGTTCTAGAGCCCACAGCTAATCAATCTGTCAGATTCTGAAGTGCATTCAAGTTCTAAAGAAAATTATAAATGATACATTATCTTAAATAAAATAAATACTTCTATTGATATGGTATATAAGTATATATATATTCACTCAGCTGGGAAAGGTAGGCAACTTGAATGGCTTGTGAGCACAATTAAGTGCACAAAGCATGGCCTATTATCTGATAATTGTAGAAAATAATTCCAAAAGGCAATTGACTGTGTAAAGGCACATAAAATAAAACAAAAATGCAATGTGCATGCCGAGTTCAGTGGCTAATCAATCAGAATCAGCTGAGGTGAAGAGACGCAACCAGCGAGACCTAGCTGTCACTCAAGGGGCCTTACCCTTAATTATGCAGACTTAATATAACTTAATATAAACAAAATAAATTAGTTATACAAAAATTCATCCCTCTCACTGTTGTCATGAATAATAATATTAGCTCTATGCACCAAAACCATCTTTTGTAGTAGGCTGTAAACCTACTATGTTTTTATCAGCTGAAAAATTGGGCAATTTAGCATTGTAGTCAGCAAATTTAAAAGAGAAATTTATGAGCGGTGTAATTCTATATGCTAAGCACTGTATCTAGCTTTTGCAGATGGACATTGCTTTACAATGCCCTTGATGGGGGAGTGAGGGAGTGTCTTTTGTCTCTCAAGTGTAAATTATTTTATTCAACTGAGATCACCCTAAACAATCTTAACAAATTGTAATTCATTGTAATGTTTTCTTTGAATGAGAGAACATAATCATTTTCACATGATTGTGAAGTAAATATTCTAGCCTACAAGACTAGTTACTCAAAAGTCTTGTTCAGGCACATTCAGTGTGTTTCTTGGACCTTATTTCAGCTACATTTTTTTTCTCTCCAAAACTTACTAACCATGCATATTTTTTTTTCTAAAAAGACGCAATCATTTACATCAATATCTCTCACATATTATTGTAGCACAGTTTGTGCTGAATACAAAAAAAAAATGTTGGCCAATACTACGTAATAAGTGGCTGAAATAAGCATGAATGTCAGAGCATGTCAAAACATCTCAGGGACCCCAAAATCACCTCAGACCCCTGACGGTTAACAAATAAAAATACTTACACAATCCACAGCTCACAATCCACAGCTTCTTCTATTATAGTTGGAGCTGCTCCTTCTTTGAGGGCTTTTTAGCCTAATCCAGCACTGAACTGGGAGAGATTCCGGAAGCTGTCCTTTGTCAAATGCTATCTATATATTTTTTATAGTTCTCTGGAACATAATTAAAATTGAATTGTAAGCACTTCTCTTGTTGTGCCATGTCCTTTGGAAGCCCAAATACAGAAACAGAACAAACTCTGTGGAAATAGCAGTGCTTTGACTGCATTTTAGCTTTCTCTGTTATAAATTTACAGCACCTCTGGCCATGCCCCTTCGCTGTGCTGGGTCGATGCAGGTGGTGAATGTGCGTAACCTGAAGCGTTTGTGATCTTACTAACCCAGATGTTTTTTTTTTTTCAGTCCCCAAACTTTGTTCACTTTAGGTTTTGCTAAGCTAACTTTGTTAATGCCAATGTCTCCCTTTGCATTAAACTTTGAACATATTGCAATCAGAGATGTTGTTTATGTTCATACAGCTACATTACACATTAACTAAAGTTTAAAATATGATATCATACTGGACAACTCCTTTAAACAATCCTGAAGTACTTGATTAGTTTAATCAGGTGTGAAGACATACCAAGTCTCCCGAAGGTTTTGGGAGTCTCCCGCATATTCATAATTCATATCACTCACACTCTTCAAATGAACCGGGAAACGTGTCTGGGCACGGTTCGGATAGCCTAGTGTGAGTGCACCCTAAATCTAAACTCTGCAGACCTATGGGCCTGTGGAATTTAACACCTACGTTGTTCAGCTAATAATTAATGAAAGTAAATGAGACTGCATGTATTGGAACATTTAGGTTACAATGACTATGCATGCTCTTAGATGAAAAACAAGGTAGATTGCTCACTTAAGCCCGGTTTACACTGTGTGGGATTTTTTATAATCCTATATGATTGTAGCTTGTCACATTACGCGAACATGATTCCCATGTCACGCTGTAAGATCTCAGTTTCATAATGTCAGATTGAATGACAATGAACATATGCCAAACACAGACACGTGCAGGAAATCTCATCCTGAGTTTGACGTCATCCATCCATGACACATTCAGTAATGTTCAGAAATTATACCTGACAGCAATCTGTACTGGTATTTTTTTCACCAGCATAAAAATACCATACTATGTTTGCAGATACTTAAGATGCATGCTATGTAAACATACTGTCTTGTAAAATAATGCTAAAGTCAGTTAATCTCCTTTGAAAATGTGCATTCGATGTCAGAACATTTTATTTTCAAGATCTGAGGTAAACCATCTGCTGCTGCTTTGAGTATGGCAATAGGAATTATGTAAAATGGCATTCAAAGTCAAATTATTAGCATTTAACACTGAATAAAGAACATTATCAGTACTTAAGGTGATCATTGTCCTAGAGTTTATGCTGTTGAACCACAAGATATCCATTTCTAAATTGGAAAATATGCATTCTATATAAACCTTTTATTCCTTTTTAAATTAAGCAGCCTTTATAAAAATACATTACTGGTTTGTATCTTCTATTTTGGCATTGACATTATTTTGCTCATGTCACTTGAAAATACATCTCATACATGCAATTTAGTCTGGGACTTGACATACTCTACACCAATATTAAAATTGCTCACTATGTACTTGCTGTCAAGTTAATCCAAACCTTTATGAGTTTCTTTCTCCTTTTAAACACAAAAAGATATTGAAGAGTCCTGAACACCTGTAATCATTGTCTTTTGTTGTAGGAAAAACAAATCCTATGGAAGTCAATGGTTACAAAACCCAAGGTTTGAAACAATAAAGGGAGTAAATGATGACAAAAAAAAATGTTTATTTTTAGTTGAACTCTCTCTTTAAGCTTTGTCTCTTAAAACAGGGGAAGGAGTTTTATATACAGTGCATCCGGAAAGTATTCATAGTGCTTTACTTTTTCCAAATTTTTTTTATGTTACAGCCAATGTTACAGCCATGTTTATTCCAAAATGGATTATTTTTTTCCTCAAAATTCTACACACAATACCCCATAATGACAATGTGAAAAAAGATGTTTTGAAATTGTTGCAAATTTGTAAAAAAAAAAAAAAAAAAAAAGAAAAATCACATGTACATAAGTATTCACCACCTTTACCATGAAGCTCTGAATTGAGCTCAGGGATATTCTGTTTCAACTGATCATTCTTGAGATTTTCAGCAGCTTAATTGAAGACCCCCTGTGGTAAATTCAGTTGATTGGACATGATTTGAAAAGGCATACACCTGTCTATATAAGGTCACAGGGTTGGCAGTGCGTGTCAAAGCACAAACCAAGCATGGCGACAAAGGAATTGTCTGTAGACCTCCGAGACAGTATTGTCCTGAGGCACAAGGCTGGGGAAGGTTACAGAAATTTTTCGGCAGCTCTGAAAGTTCCACTGAGCACAGTGGCCTCCATCATCCGTAAGTGGAAGATGTTTAGAACCACTAGGACTCTTCTTAGAGCTGGCCGGCCATCTAAGCTGAGTGATCAGGGGAGAAGGGCCTTAGTCAGGGAGGTGATCAATAACCCAATGGTCACTCTGTCTGAGCTCCAGCATTCTTCTGTGGAGAGAGAAGAACCTTACAGAAGGACAACCATCTGTGCAGCAATCCACCAATCAGGCCTGTATGGTAGAGTGGCCAGACGGAAGCCACTCCCCGCCTGGAATTTGCCAAAATGCATCTGAAGGACTCTCAGACCATAAGAAACTAAATTCTTTGGTCTGATGAGACTAAAATTGAACTCTTTGGAGTGAATGCCAGGCATTATGTTTGGAGAAAACCAGGCACCACTCATCACCAGGCTAGTACCATACCTACAGTGAAGCATGATGGTGGCAGCATCATGTTGTGGGGATGTTTTTCAGCAGCAGGCACTGGAGGACTAGTAAGGATTGAGGAAAAGATGAATGCTGCAATGTACAGAGACACTCTGAATAAAACCTGCTTCAGAGTGCTCTTGACCGCAGATTGGGGCGACGGTTCATCTCGCCGCAGGACAATGACCCAAAGCACCGCCAAAATATTAATGGAGTGGCTTCACAACAACTCGATGAATGTACTGAGTGGTCCACCCAGAGCCCAGATCTAAATCCTATTGAATATCTCTGGAGAGATCTGAAAATGGCTGTACATCGTGGCTTCCCATCCAACCTGATAGAGCTTCAGAGGTACTGCGAAGAGGAATTGGCAAAAATTCCCAAAGACAGGTGTGCCAAGCTTGTGGCATCATATTCAAAAAGACTTGAGGCTGTAATTGCTGCCAAATGTGCGTCAACAAAATATTAAGCAAAGGCCTTGAACACTTACAGTATGTACATGTGATTTTTATTTTATTTTATTTTTTTAAAAAATTTGCAACAATAATAAAAAAAAAAATTCACATTGTAATTATGGGGTATTGTGTGTAGAATTTTGCAAAAATAGATTAATTTAATCCATTTTGGAATAAGGCTGTAACAAAAAAAAAATGGAAAAAGTGAAGACTTTCCAGATGCACTGCATCTATGATATACAGAATGTCACATAATAATAAAAAAAATCATTACATATTCAGTATAAATTTTATTTTGAGTCATTTTGTTAGTATTTTTTAGTAATGCAAAAGACAAAAGTGTGCTTTCTGAAGGCCACTGTGGCTAAATAATCCTTGAAAGGGGGATTAAAGATCAGCCTTATTTAATTTCCTGTAGACCACAATATTGTGGGCAAAATACTGTAAGAACTGCTAGGGTTCTTTTCATGGAAATAAATAAACACATAAAAAAGTCCAATTTTGTTTAAGGCTCTTATCTATTGTAATTAATTGCAGTGTCTTCAAAGTAAACAGTGGTGTCTGAAGAATGTTATTCAGAAGTTACAAATAATTTATAAACAAGTGAGGGTTGATTTATTTATGCATTATTTTTTTTGCAGACATTAAAGACATGTGGAGAGCAGATATGATTGTTATGGTACATTGCTCTGGGGAAAGCACAAACTGCTTGACAATAGCTTTAATAATTCAGAATGCTTGCCTGAGAGAACGGTACAAAAACATCACAACCCTGTTTCAGACTTAGATGATGCACACAGAAAATAATAGTGGCTTTTTTGTTTAAATTTGGAAATTTGAGGACATATATTTTGGGGGAAATATTTCACTAGGGAACAACAAAAGGTTACAGGTTTGTTCTTTATTTTAGAGATAAAAAATGTAATCTGAGTAAATAATTAAAAATGTGTGTTTATACTGATTTAATCATCTGTACGAATTAACTACTGACAATGTTATGAACAATGGCTATATATATATATTTATTTTTTCGGCTTGGTCTCTATTTCATAAGTTGCCACAGCAGAATGATCTGCCAACTATTCCAGCATATGTTTCATGCAGCAAATGCCGCTCCAGCCCTTATACACTTTCGCATTCATACACACACACACACACACACACACACACACACACACACACTATGGCCAATTTAGTTAATCAAATTCACCTATAGCGCATATCTTTGGACTGTGAGGGAAACCAGAGCACAGGGAGGAAACCCACACCAACAGTGCTAATCACTGAGCCACCACGCTGCCCCACTATAACTATTTACACACATTATTTTAATACATTAATTTCATTGCTTCATCAAATAATTCCCTTTCCAAGCATTTTGTTTGACTGTTGTTTGACTGTATAATGCTTAAACTGATAAAGTGGTGGTACTGTCTAGTGTGCACCACAAAAATTATCAGTCGGCGTGTAACAAAAGGTAACTGACTTCAGATAAACACACAACTTAAGTAGTCCCAGACAGGATTTGATATTAATTTTCATATCACTAAGCAAGTTTATTTTAAATGAATTTACAGCCTTCAGGAGCCAAAAATTGAATCAAAATGCAACAAAAGGCTTTGGATGACAAAATTGAATATTGAAATACAAAATGATGCAAAACCACCTTATTTACTAATAAGTCAATGTCTCATTGCCAATTATCATTCATTCATTCATTCATTTTATTTTGTCTTAGTCTCTATTTCAGAGGCCACCACAGAAGAATGAACCACCAACTATTCCAGCATATTCCAGAGGAGGCCCTTCCTGCTGCAACCCAGTACTGGGAAACACCATTACACATATTCACACACACACTCATGCACTACAGACAATTTAGTTTATTCAATTCACCCACACCAAACACAGTGAGAACATGCAAACTCCACACAGAAATGCCAACTGGCCCAGCCAGGACTCAAACCAATGACTTTCTTGCTATGAGGCGACATTGCTAACCACTGAGCTACCTTGCCACCCTAATTGCCAATTATTCATTACATAAAGTACATTGTTAATGTGGTAGCTATTTTATTTAAAGTATGTGCATTATGCATTAATTTTTTTTCTTCATTCCTTCATCCCATCCAAGAGAGAGTGTGTGCTGTTGCATAAAACTATTAGTAAATCTGGATGAAAAAGTCCACAATGCTAAAATGATCCTGAAAAACTGAAAGCAAAACCAAACACAACATGTTCCGGGCCTAGTTGTCTTACTCTGTTATTACTCTTACCTTTCTATGATCCTTCTGTGGGCCTCGAGACAGGTGTGATGCACAGGTGACATTGTTAAAGGTGCAGTATGCTATTTTGACACCCAGTGGTTGAGGTATTACATTCCTGGATCAAAACAAACACAAGCACAAGTTGCCAGATTGAAAAGCAAGTCTGACGATCAAGCCTAAAGGCTGATTTAAGTTGTGTTCTGAATAAAAGAATGTGAATAGAAAAAAAAGGCACATGATAGAAGGAATATTTTCCATACTGAAAGGAGTTTTTCTTCTAACCAACACCTCAAATTGATATATTAGAAATGGCCCCTATTTCTTGCAGCTGGATAAACTGTGATTACCTCAGGTACCTCATGTGCTTTATTCAGTAGTAAATGCTAATACTGTGAGTTTGAATGTCATTTTACATGACATTTATTGCCATATACTTAAAGCAGCATGAGATAGTTCACCTAGGATCTTGAAAACTTTAAAACTGTGACTCAAAACCAACACAGTGATTCGGCATGTACAATTACTAATGTTAAAGAGGTTTAATATGTATTAATTAGATTTTAAACCTTACCTTTTAATAAGTGAGTACGTATTCTGTGCTTCTGAATGGCTGTATTTACATTTCTGTCGAGTTTCGTCTAATGCAAAATGCCCAATTGGTTATCACTGAAAATCTTGTCACATAGCGTGTTGTTAGGTCACAGGCTTCCAATGTATCTTGCTCACCTAATGTTTACATTCGTAATATTTATATTAATAACCTCATTTGGAACTCTGAGTCTGCGTCTAATTTAAGAGTCTGCTACTGTCCACCGGAGGTTGCATTTCAGTCATGAATTAAATGAATGAAAGAATAAATAAATAAATGAATTATTGAATGACATGCTGTTTTCCACCAAGGCAACCTGGGGTGCTGCAATACAGTTGGCTAAACTGGCATTGGGTGGGTTAAAATACCAAAACAAAGACAGCGTTCCGGCATGGAAAACACATTTTCAAATCAGAATATCTGACTTCAGCATTGTATTTCAGATAAACAAGAATGTTCACTTAACATGTTTCTTAAATATCTGCAAACATATTACAGTATTTTTATGCTTTAGAAGAGTCAAAATCTTACATACAGAACCTTTATACCCACACACCATCCTCTTCATTACATACCAGTAGAGATCAGAATTATTAGCACTTCTGTGAAATTGTAATTCTTTTAAACTATTTCCTGCTGATTAATGGAGATTTTTTAACACATTTTAAACATAATAGTTTTAATAACTAACTTCTAATAATTTACGTTTGTCTTTGCCATGATGACAGCTCATAATATGTTACTACTTATTTTGCAAGATACTAGTATTGAGATTAAAGTGTAGTTTAAAGATTTAACTAGGTTAATTTGGTAAACAAGTTAGAATAATTAGGCAAGTCATTGGAACAACAGTGGTTTGTTCTGTAGACAATTGTAAACAATAATTTCATTAAGGGGCTAATAATGTGGACCTTAAATTGTAAGGAAAAAACTGCTTTCTCCAGAAGAAGAAAAATATAGGAAATACTGTAAAAAAAAAAAAAAAGTTTATCCTCAGGTAAACATCAGTAAGGAAATATTTAAAAATAATAACAATTTGACAGGAGGGCTAAAAATTTAGCTTTAAAACAATAAAAAAAATCACATTTATTTATTGATTTATTTATTTACGTAAACTTACTGGGCATCTAAAAAAGTTCTTAGATAAAACAATTAACATTTTATTTACAATTTATTTATTTATTTAATTACATACATGTATATACACATGCTAACTGGACATCTATACTCTCAGAATGCTGTGTGCATGAATGCAGTAGACTAGTTTTAAATCTGATATAGCTCTCAGTGAACAACCTAAAATATATTAGCATAATTTAATACACTTTTTAATTTTGTGTTCACTTTCATTTTCTTCTAATATGCATTTATCTTTACCTTATTGTCTCAATGACTCCCATATGAGTTCTGCAGCAGTTCATTTTTTTTTTCTAACTCCTTCTTTGCGTAACAATAAACTGCGGCTATTTACTCAATGACCCAGTCTTATGCAGTGAATGGTCTACTTTTGGAAACAGATCGCTCTTCATAGCTTATATTAAAGAAAGCAGCCAAGGTACAGTGTATATGTGTGAGCCAAAAAGCAAGAACATATTGATAAAGCACTGCAGTTTGTACACGAGCGTATTGCTCTGTTCTTCATCATAACTCAAAGTAATAACAATGACAAACAGTTGTTGTAGGTTGCTATAGCCGTCATCTGTAAAATAACAGGGAGCCAGTACAAGGTTAGGGCTGTGGTATTGTTGTGAAAACTAACCACTGGTTCCTCACAGCCTTGTATTTAGGCAGTAAAAAAAATACTTTTTTCTTTTTTCCCTCACAGTGCAAAGCACACTATCTTCAGGGGTCCATTCTTTGTACCTCCCTTAAATGATCTAAGATAATTTGACAGATACTGCATCTTTTAATCGTGATAACTAATCTCTGGCTAATTTGGTTTTTCAAACAAGTTCACAAATCAGATTAAAATATCTGGATGAACTGATCTGAGATTGCTGTATGCGTTGTAAAGGACAGATCTATCAATTCTCGAAATCATGATCAGCAATGCAACAATTGGCTGATGTCACAGCAGCATAATGAAATCATCTTATTATTTATTTATCCATGTGAAGAAAATTCTATAACATTGGTAGTAGTAAACAGTTTGTTAATTATGATGCGCAATAACGTTCCACCTTTGTTGTGAGCTGCAGGCAATACACTGTCATGTATCAAGTATGTATTGAGTATTTAGCAATTTATTTAGTTTTACATTTAGAGCGGGTTTTCTATATTATAGTAGCTAATGTTCGACCTATTCAAGTTTCTTAATCGGCGTAGGGAACTGTTTAAATTAATTTTGCATTAAAAAAAGCATTTGATATTGATAAAGGTGTCTGCAACTTTTGGAAAGCATCAACCGTCACATTAGCGGTCAAAACATATGCATGACTGCATAAATTATTTGTCCTTAAAAAAAGTCTATTACAAATTGTATCAACGCTGGTACCATAAAATAGTATGCATTTGTATCTAAAAAGTCCATATTAATAAATGTTCTCTTT
>CAIGQZ010030829.1:1002887-1023607 GCA_903798205.1 Danio tinwini | reverse complement strand
TATATAATTTTGAGTGTAATATTGAGAACTTTTAAATAAAAATGTTTGTTTTTTTAATAGAAAATATTGTTTTAATAGAAAAAAAATATATATATATTTTATTGCTAATAATGCAAATAAATACATTGTATAATAATGAATAAATGGATAATAATGCAAGTAGATTCAAATGTGTTTATCCAATAAACAAACAAAAATAAATAAATAAACATACTGTGCTATGTAGAATAAAAAAGAAATGAGCCAATTACTGAGGAAATATAGCTACTATTTAAAGTAAACTGAATTTAAATTAACTGTGTGAAATCTGCCTTTATAAGCATGTGTTACAACTAACCCCCTGTCTGTTACAACTTGCCCCGAAGGTGGGGCAAATGGTAATATTTTTACTCCTGGCACTTTTGCCAATCCTGCACAGAAACCATAGGTCTGGCAATCATAATTCCAGTGCTCATTTGTAGGAGAGGCTTGTGTGTTGTTGTTAAAAAAAAAAAAAAAAAGGTTTGTCTAACCCTATTACTTTGTTCATTATTTGAACAAAACCAAAAAGTGTTACTTTGTGCCCCCCTCTCCCCTAGCTACCTATATTCAGCCCTCATGCACTGCTTTATGCAGTTTTAGCAAATAATAATAAACTCACCACACTGCAAATGTGTTATCTGCAATATTAATCTTTAAACAAGTCAGATATTTAATTGATCTTAATTGTTTCACATCTGTGAGGACCACTCATATTTCATATCGAACAAATCTCCTGACCATCTATCCGGTTTCTCAGTGTAGCCTAATGCAAAACATATGACACAATCTTACCAAATGAAGACAAACAGCATGGAGAGAGTGCAAATGCCAGACTTTTCGCTCTCTTTGAGATGTTCTCATTTAATAGGTACCAGTACTACACATAAAAAAGTAAAGTCATTATAAATTAGGCTAGTATGATCACCCCCGTTTTGCTGCAAGGGAACTATGGACTACTTACTGGTTTTGTGTATGAAATCTTACCTGCTGCATTATGTGTTTTTATTACTTCTTTTTTTATGATTTATTGAGTGAAATAAGTAAACGCATGTATTCTGATACTCTAAAATCGTGTGGACGGAGAAACACTTAGTGTCTGCGCTCTGATTAGTAATTATGTGGGGATCAGGATGTGAGCATGCGCACTGTCTTCAGCACCACGGCGAGCGTGGACTGTGAGTACGAGCTCCTCACTTCAGTTAGCGCGCGCGCGTGTGTGAAGATTCAACCTGTGGCTTTTGATTTCTGACTCCACTCGCGATGCGACAGGTCTTTACATCGCGGACGAACTTCACTGTGTCGAGTAAAGCTTAAAAGAGGATTAAAACAAGACTGTGAGAAATTTCCACTTGATAGAGAGCCGGGTTGTCTGTGAGTGTGGGATGCCGTCCGTGAGATGATGTTTCTCTGTGAGGGGATTGCGCTTTAGAAGCTCCACACTCCAGAAGGATGCTGGTGGGAAATGCCTGTCGACAGAGAGGACGAGATTTGTCAAAAAGCGCTAGAACTCTTATCGGATCTTTGTTCTAAGGGAGAGGTTCAGAACGAAAACTGTTTGGATTTCATTTATTATTTCCGAGACCTTGCCAGGCCGAGGTATTCGGACTCAGGTAGGCTCTTACACGCTACGCTTTGCATGCGGTTTTCTAAGAAACATGAACAAGTTAATACACCGAATACAATCTTTACGTTGTATTTAAATTTCTTAATAGTGTCATTTTTTTTTGTCTTTTGAGTTACTAATGACTTATTTAAATGACAGTGTACTCAAATATGTTTGTTTTTTAAAATGCTGAAGGAATTTCTCTCATGACTTCAATAAGATTAACGTTACAATGTAAAAAAATAGAACAATATATTGAGTTATTTGTTTATAGCAGCTAGTATACTTTAAATTCTTACATTACAACCAATGTCATTACAACCGGTATGTCATCATTATCCTGGAAAATGCTGTTCTTCATGACATGGATGGATCACTGATGTCTGAATATTGGATACATCAGAAATATGCCCCTAATCAAGACACTTAGTGTACCCCAGGTTTTTCCATGATCCTGCAAAGTTGTTCCTGAAATAGCATGTGCAATAATAGCATAAAAATAAAAACAAACAACAAATAAATAAATAAACATGTCAATATATATAAATTAACAATAAAATTCTACACACTTTGACTTGTAGTGAGAGATAATTGTAGAGACATGGAAGCACGATGAACCATTCACAGCTTCACACCAAACCACCCCTTATTAAAATCCACACTCTTAATGTCTTGTAAGATATCCTGACCTACATTTTATACACACTAGGGTTTCATCATCATGAACTCATTAATTCTTTATATACCATAGTAAAGCTGCAGCTACTTTTTCCAGTATGATTTAAATTTGTAGTTTTTTTTTGTTTTTGTTTTTAATGAAAATAGCATCTGTTGATAAAAATCATGCATAACTTGTATTGAGACACAATACATAACATTTTCCAGCAGCACAGTGTAACTTTAAAGGTGTGGTATTGGAATCTGACTGCATGGATTTAAAAGCTACAGCACCTGCTGTACAAGAGGGCAGGAGTCGTTTGTGCTACACTGAGGTGTGCCTATAGGGGATTCGGTAACCAGCGTTAAATCTACCACCCACTGGTGATGTTTCTTTCCTTCTGACTTCCTTTCTTTTTTTTTTTTTTTTTTTTTTACAACTATTCCTCTCAATGTCTGATACAAGCATAGTTTGCACATGTATTATTTGTACCATCAAAACTGTATTTGTATTATTTATTTGCCAGGCAGACATATATGGTCCTCTTTATACTGTAGGTTAAGATATATTTTTAGGAGATGCACCTTGAATGCATGACTGTGTAACAGTGTGATTAAAATCAGATCGAACAATCACCAAACTAATATGAAAGACAAAATGCAGTCCCCTTCCCCCATGCATAGTAGCTCAAGACTCGTAAAAGCTATACAGAATCTGCATCACTCCTGCACTCACTCACACGCCGAGCTCCTGTAGCTGCACAGACAGATTTTCATGGTTGGTTTTGTCAGTTCATTGAGAGCCAATAGCCTGCACCTACCCCAAATCCCACAGTAGTGCTATAATAAAAGGCTACAGCTGAGGCATGTCATTTCATATTGGGTGAGTGGCATGACAAAAAAAGAAAGAAAGAAAGTAAAAAAAAAGTCACTGCAGCACACAAGAGGGTGACAATGTCGGTGTCTCTGAACTATTTTATTTTTGAATGATTTTGCTCTCAAGGAAATATGTGAAAAAGGTTTAGTACTCAAGGTGAAATAAAAAAAGTCAGAAAAAGATACAGCTCATTAAAGAAAGGTCTCTATCTACAGCAAACTTAGCTTCAGAAATCACCTATACACATTATTCGATTAAATTTCATCAAAAATGAACAATGTACACTTTAATTAGTTTTTAAACAAATTGTGACTTTGTTTTTACTTTTTTTTTACTTTCTGGGTCTTTATACAAACTATTGTATGACTTTAAAACTATACTATGAAAGTGTATGTAGAATACTACACATTGAGATTTGTGTCACATAATCCATTTTATTAACATTAGCTATGTTTCCATCCACCTATTTTTATGCACATTTTGGGTATGCACATAAAAAATCAGTTGATGGAAATGCCAGGATGCACATACATTTTGACCATGCACATAAAAAAAACATGCGCAAAAATAAGTAGGATAAACTTTTTATTTGATAAGCAAAGATGCACATAAACTATGATAGAAACACTTTTACCGAACAAATGCCAGTATGCGCATTAAAAAAGGTGATATTAATTTCTTATAAGAGATCATGTGATGATAAAAATGTGTGTGAATGGATAAACCAGCAGGCGGACTGCATTGTTAAATATCTAAAATGTGGTTTTGGTGATTCTAAAATGCCGTAACCATTGCAGTATTAGTGTTATTATATTATTAATTACCTCCAGAACTGTCAAGAGTGTCTGCACTCTCACAGATTCAAACACCAACAGGCATTCATTGCATGTCAGCATTGTCTTTTGAGATTCAGGTCATTTATTAAATAAGTAAAAGATTTACGCAGTTTCTCCTACTGGTGCAAATTCTGTTTTTACTGTTGATATTTGGCACCAGTTAATCAGGAAGTGACAATTTTGTTCTCTTTGACTCAGTGGATGGAACCGCTGCTTTATTCACACGTCTTTTATGTGATATTCCAGTTTTGCTCATAAATTTAATTCGCTATTTTGCAACATAGCTATTATTGTAGTACATCATTGCACTTTCTGGGTGTTTATACAAACCTTGTTATGACTTTAAATCTATTCTATCAAAGTATAAGTAGATACATATTGGAATCTGTGTCACATAACCCATTTTATTATCATTGTTGTAAAGTATCATTTACGAGGGCCGACGCGAAAGCACATGCAATTACAAAAAACACCAGCAAATAAAGAAACGTTCTTCATCAGTTTGACAGCACACGTGTTCCAAATTTTCACAACACAAACAACTGAAGAAGCACGCAGCAATTGGTCACAACACAAACAACTAAAGACGTGCAGCATTTTGTCACAACACATGCAAATATCCATGTAACACAACGTAAATGTTTCAAGGGACCCAAAACCATGACGAACCCTGCTGAGATAGGGATTTGTTATTAAAGCACTGTATGTTGTGTAATCAGGAAATTAAAATAAACAAAAAACAACTCACCTTTCAAAGACCACCAATCACTTCACTGAGCAACTGTCATGGCATAATAACACATCCATATCTCAGCAGGGTCTGTTATGGTTTTGGGTCTCCTTGAAACATTTTCGTTATGTTATGTGGATATTTGCAAGTGTCGTGACTAATTGCAGCACGTTTCTTCAGTTGTTTGTGTTGTGATCAATTGCTGTGCGTTTCTTCAGTTGTTTGTGTTGTGACTAATTGCTGTGCATTTCTTCTGTTGTTTGTTTTGTGATCAATTGCTGTGCGTTTCTTCAGTTGTTTGTGTTGTGACCAATTGCTGTGCATTTCTTCAGTTGTTTGTGTTGTGACCAATTGCTGCGCATTTCTTCAGTTGTTTGTGTTGTGAGAATTTGGAACATGTGTGCTGAAAAAATTTGAACATCATTTCTTTATTTGCTGGTGTTTTTTGTAATTGCATGTGCTGTCTTAAATTGCAACGCGTTAAGCTCTCTCGGTCACCATAATTATTGCACTTAAGAGCACTCTGGTTCTTGATAATAGAAATTAAAGCCTGACAAAGGCCCAATCCCAATTCTACTCCTTACCCCTTCTACTTAGCTCTACCCCTCGGTTTGCACGTTTAAAGGTGCAGTAAGTTTGAGACCTAGTGGTTAAACTAGGTTTTGCACCCCTGGTACAAAACACATGCAAGAGCAGGTTGCCTCATTGATGACACCAACAGGCTGATTTAAATCATGTTTTAAATCAAAGCAACAGCAAGTGATAGAAGGAATATTTTCCATATTAAAATGAGTTTTTGTCCTAACCAACACTTGAAATTTATATTTTATATTAAACAGCTGCTACTTCTTGCAGCTGAACAACAGAAAACTGACGATGATCACCTCAGGTACACCTCTTATTCAGTGTTAAATGCATGTAAACAAGTTTGAATGCCATTTTACATTAAATGTATTGCCATACTAAAGAAAGCAGCAGCAGATAGTTTACCTCAGATCTTAAAAATAAAATAAACCATTTGAAATTTAACTTAAGAACTGCTACCCAATGCAGAGGTTTAATACGTATTATTAGATTATAAACCTTGACATTTCGTTGGAAGCCAAATTAATTAGCACTGCAAATCTCGTCACTTAGCGTGTTGTTAGGACGCAGAGTTACAATGTAACTTGCCCCCCTTATGTTTATGCTTGTAATGTTTATGTTATTTGCTAATTAATAATCACCTTATGTGGAACTCTAAATCTGCATCTGATTTCGGAGGCTGCCACTGTCCACCGGAGGTTGCAATTTCGGATGCAGACGCATGCTTTGAAAGCCTTCCTGATAGGGGTGTCAAAATTAATTGTTTCTTCGGTGCACCGCGATGCAGATGGGGACAATTCGATATCGGTTCAGTAATAGATCATAACCGGTTATTACGCACTGACGTAATTTATTCCCTATGCGCGATGTTTCGGTAGAATACTATGGCGAAGGAGGCGAGGGTGAGTAAATAAAACACTCCTACTACTTAAATAGCAAATCTTTCAGTGACACTGAGGAGTGGTAAAGCACGAGCCGCTATTTCACTAGGGAGAAATGCTGTAAAACACCATCTCTGCCCCTCTCTCTCTCTCTCTCTCTCTCTCTCTCTCTCTCTCACACATACACACTTTGAGCATTTGACCCGTTGGCATGTTCGTGAGGTAAATTTTCCTCTTTTCTCGCTGTTAAAGCGATACTTGTGGATCCAGACACAAGTGTGCCTGTGGTGCAAGTTTATTGTATTGTATTTATTCTATTACGGATTACCTGGTAACTGTGTATTATGCGCATGTAGACTGACCCGCGGCTGTTTTTCCCGCGTCACTCATGGGTGAACAGCGCTTTCGTTTCTAAAGCCAATCGCAGCCCTTTCTGTTGAGCGGGTGAAGACAATGACCAATCATAGGGGTGTAAGAACTTGCCAGCGCTCAAAAAGCAAGCCGGATAATATTTACATTAGTTTATTTGTTATGAATGCTCGTGCTGTCTTCTGTGCATGTGTTAGAGTTTTGTCTAAAACATTCACAAAGAGTGTTTTTTGAGTAGGTAAAATTAAAGGTACAGTTCATATATATTACTGCTTGTATTAAAGGACAAAATTGTATTACAAATGATATATAAATATAAACATATTTATAGATTTTGATACAAATTTTTTTCTTGTGTTGTAAAGAAAAAAAATCGAATTATCTATGGAAAGCATCGTCAATGCACCTTGATGCTCCGAGATATCGAATGGAACCGAATCGATGGCATGATAATCGTAACCGAACCAAATCGTGAGACCAGTGTAGGTTCACATCCCTACTTCCTGACTGAATGAATCACACCAAGGCAACCGTGGTGCTGAAATATAATTAGCTAAACTGACATTGGGTGGGTTAAAAGACCAAACCAAAGACAAAAGCCAATTTTCCACTATCGTGCCAAACCGTTCTAAGAACACTTCGGTACAGTCATGGTTGTTTTTCCCCTGAGCCTGTAGCGGCCCGGCACGATTACAAACCATTCTCGGCCCAGAATTCTCGGCACGGTTAAACAACCATGCTGAACTGTGCCGACAGATTCTGTGTGTTAAGGTCGCGGCTCTGTTGCCAAGCTTCCACAGCTGGCTCAGTGGAAGTGCGCTAGTCATCAGACATCCACATGTAAACTACACTACATTTAACATGAAAAAATTTATACAGGTCTAAACAATACAGTTCAAAAAGGGTTTTAAAACCATAGAGCAGTCTGTGGCAGAGAAGGGAGTCACTGGCCCACCACATTCTTACGAACATATTTTATTTATTAATGTTATTATTTCATTGACTTGAATATAGTTAACCGTGTATAATATATTTACTAACCCGTCATCTAAAATCTTAAAATAATAAAATAGCTTCAGTAATTTGATTGACATCCTAGGCAGAGACGTTTATTTCGCCTGACTAAATGTGAGTTTATTGCATGCAGTGCTGTATTTGGTAGCACAAAACTTGCTTTGATCTGGGTGAGAGCTTTAGCCAAAAATTGCTAATAATAGTCCCTTATAATAACTGCTGAAAAATATTACACACCTATTTTACATTCTGATAATGTTACCCGACGACTTGATAGAATAGGCCAGTCTATCAGAACTTTTTACAACACATCTGGCATAAGGTTTATGTTGTTTCTTGTGGTTTCATCCATAAATATAAGCGCTGTGTAAATACAGTTCACACTACATTTTTGTGCTTCTATTCCACATGTAACAGGGACACTAGGGCTGCACGATTCTGGCTAAAATGAGAATCACAATCTATTTTTTTGCTTAAAATCAAGATCATGATTTTCTGACGATTCTGTAGATGTAAAATAAAGGTTAATATGAGTAGGCTATTATTATTATTTCTCAAACATGTTAAAAAAACAACAACAGCAATAATAACATTAGGCCTATGTGTGGGTCTACTGTTGGATAAAATGCTAAATTTTGTATAGCCTTATACTGTGGACTTAAATAGACCTAGTCTTAAATTTGTCCTAGTCATTAATGCACAGTAAAGTGATGACATAAGAATAAAACTATTCATAATTCTAAAGTTTAATTATTATGTTTGAGACATAAGCTTGCCATTTGTCATTGACAACATTATTAGACAATTTTTTTCACTGGTAAAAGGAGACATGTCATTATCCAATTCACTCTTGCATTATATTCAGCATTATATAGGCTGAAGTAGTTATACTGAACGCATAAACATTTATTTTCAGGCACAACACTGCCGTCACTCTAAAAAAAAAAAAAAAAAACATACATGGAAATCATACTTCCCGCACAGCTCCTAAACGATCGCTCAGTATAACAAACTGAAAGTTATTTACAACTTTATTACCTGTATTTCACAGACTTTGCAGGTTCTGTTCACTAAAGTAGACATCTTTTGTGGGCACGCACGCATCCTCTCGGTAGTAAACAAACAGTGCGTGAGCTCATGTGTGATTTCGCAGCCACGAATACATCATTACATTAAGACAGAAATTACGTTTTTTAGTGAATTATAACTTATAAATACATGTATGGGACATTTTTAACACTATTTGGAGGTGTCAATGTTGCTGAGCAACGTAAACTGTATTAAACAATGTGAAGACTTCATACTTTTCCTAAACTTGAAAATATAATTGGTTGAATCATAGAGATGCTTGATTAAAATTGTGTGGGGGGTCGGATCGAAATCCTGAACTTTTTTTTTGATTAATCGTGCAGCCCTAAGGGACTCCTAAGGAAACTCAGAGGCTTGTATGCTTTTCAAGCTGAAAATGAAGAACTTTTGTTGAAATACAGCACAGAACAACTTTGCAATCAGAGCCACAGAATGCACAGTTCAGTTTTGAAAACACAGGATTTTCAGTTCATTCATACAGAAGATTACTGTCAGTGCATTACGCCCAACTTCCATATGAATGAATTGAAAATTCTCGCTCTGTGACACTCACAACTTGCTTTAGTGACAACATGATGATGTGTGCATGTGTAGTATGTTCCATTTCTTTCAGGAAATATTGTTATCCCTACCCCTTTACACTCTGTTTTAAGGAACAAGGGAAAGGCATAGGGGTAGCCGTAGGGATAGAGGTAGTGGTATAACATTTAATCAGGACTGAGCCTTACACAGTAGTACTAAGCTAAAATATAGCATGGTTGATTTAGCAAATTCTTTTTTATCTCACATTTGTTATGATCTCACATATGTAACCTGAGAAAACAGTTCCAATACTGTACTTTGCAAGATACCCTGTGCTGCTGGGTTGCATATCATGCTATTCCTAGTACATCTACAATATTTATGTGAAGTACAAAAAAAAAAAAAAAAATGTGTAGCACTCTAAAACTGTATGCTTGTTTCAGTATTTTTTTCTTATTTTTTTCATCACATTTGCTATCGTTAGCATTGCCAATTCAAATTAGGGTATGTTTTAGAGTTGGTGTTATTAGTGTCATTTTAACAGTATAACAATAATATAATTTATGGAATGTATAATACTTTTGGTGATGCACATAAACCAGTGTATATGCTATACTCATATTCAGGGCTTGACATTATCTTTTTTGATCACCAGCCAGTGTGGCTAGTAGTTTTCCAACATTACTAGCCACTCGTCATTTTCACTAGCCACAATTTTGTTGTTGGGAAAATATATTTTATATGCATACATTTGACTTTGACATGCTAAAATGACCTGATTTAGATTTTGTGGAATGTCCACATGCCTCCTCATTCATTTTACGTTTTGTGTATGTTGTGTATGAGCTTGCTCAGTGAGCATAACAATGTTGTATTACAATTAGTTTTTATTTTACATGACTTTTCAGAGCTCAAAGTGTTTACCAAATGTATCTCTAACCACACTAAAAATAAATAAATAACTATTTCTTGGCAACAAATGTTAAATAATGTATCAAAACAAGCAAAATATAGCTGTATACTATACATTTTATTTAACAAAACATTTCTTAAAAAAAAAAAACTGTTAACACCAGTTAACTACACATAAATGCGAAGTTATTATGTGTTTAAATAATGGTTACAGTGAAAGCAACTGGTGCTGCTTACAAAAAGACCAATCTGGAGCTCTTGAAAGCAGCAGGGCTGTGGGTGCATAAACAACTTTTTGTCTAGTCTATTCGAAAGGGAATTGATTACACCAGTTGTGTTTTCAGGCACAGTTGTTTCGAGCAAGGAAACAGGAGTGCGCACTTGTTTTAAACAGTCGCGCGCATCACATCAGCTGTTGGCGCGAGTGATTATCCTCTCATTCGGTAATCAAACGGCTTTCTTTTGCCTGCACGAACACAATTATATTTGTCAGTCGTGCTGCTTCTCGATTCTAAGATCGCATTTGCACGAATATTGAGCCATCCTTATTGTCGAATCCTGCTTTTAAGAA
This sequence comes from Danio tinwini, assembly GCA_903798205.1. NCBI lineage: Eukaryota > Metazoa > Chordata > Actinopteri > Cypriniformes > Danionidae > Danio > Danio tinwini. The sequence continues at coordinate 1,012,940 of CAIGQZ010030829.1, read as the reverse complement.
AACTACAATTTAAAAATGATTTCCAACCAGCCAAAGTGGCTGGTGGAGGTGTCTGTCTAACCCGCCAGAGCTGAAATCTATGCGCATTTGGCGGGTTGGCGGCGTTAATGTAAAGCCCTGCTCATATTCGTAGGTTTTAGATGAAACTGATTCAATACATTTTAGTAATCAATATTTAATTTACACTCATATTTATTTTTTACAGAATCCATATTTAAGTATATAAATACTGGTAACTGAAACAGAGTTATGTTAATGAAATGACACATTTACATTAACAATAGATTGAACACAATTATGCTTAATTACTAAACACTGTAGCAGCAATTCATAAATATCTCCAGGCCATTCACATCAGGTAGGCACAAACTTGAACAGTGGTTTTATTGACCTCATCTTTACCACCACCATTAACTATGAACATTAAATGCTTTCACAACAGCCTTTCATTTTAAATGTGCTGACTTCAGTTGTCTATTGTGACCCTCTGCCAATTCATTCATTCATTCATTCATTCATTCATTTAGTGGATCAAATAAACGGCTGAAACTTCAAGGGTGAGAAGCAAACTACATATATTTTCACATCCACTTAAAGCACACACATTAAAGATTTCCAAATTGATGTTGTTTCTTTCAACTGAAGATTTATTAGAACAGAAAAATCTATATTTTTACTCATTCTTAATGTTTTATTAAAAATACATGTACTACATTTTACAAACAGGTTTACAATTTCTCCGGGTGGACAATCTTATACTTGATCTAGAAAGCAACAATTTAAAGCCTCCCAAGCAATCACCTAGAAATTCCATAGTATCCACCGGATAATTAACTGATAACCACCAATAAAACACCAAGAAACCACCAGTTTCGAAAGGGTGGGTAATCTTAGCTAGGAATATCTTATCTCAAGTTTGTTGCAAGTGAGATCGCAGAATATACTGAGATTTGTTTAGAAGAAGCCATTTGATTGAAAAAATGCCTTTCTTTATGCATTTATTTTATTTTGTGTACAAATCTCCCATATTTGCTGGCCTTTGGACAAATACACAGGTGCGATTTTAGTACATACACATGTGTGCCTTTAGTAACAAGCCAACTGATAACCTGCTTCTTTAATGTTAGTACAGTTTTTGTTTATTTACTTTAGCTGTCTCTTTATATGTTAGAACAATGTAGAGAGAGAAAGTAGAAGTGAGAGAAGAGGACTGAGATCATGACCCTGCCAGACAGCCGGTTTTTTATGCCTTGAGCCATACGAGCCATGCACAGTTCACGGCACTGATTTTACAAGATTTTGCTCAGGAGGTCATTTGGCAAAATATTGGTTTGCTGTTTTAGATGGTACCTTTTAAAATTTCAGCTGAAGTCAAACATTAATGAAGACTGTTGTTCCCCAATAGCAAGGAAATGATTGAATAAGCAAATGAATCACAGCTCATTTGGCCAGTCTTACGCTAAGAGTGTTTTTTGCTCCATGTGAGATCAGGACATTCAGACCAAGTGGCTGTGTAAACTATAATTAAATAATCAGCAGCATGAAGCTTGAGTAAAAAGAAAAGAGGCAAAACAATCATTATGCTGTATCTCACTGTGCCAGAATGGTTGCGTTTTTTGTGAATGCCATGGTAACAATTTCATTTCTATTGGAGGACAGATGATCAAACCGTTTTTATTCTTTTTGTAAGAATAGACTTGATTACTATGTAGCAAGTGCACAGTATAATTTTGCAGTTCTGTATTTTTATTTTCTTAAGAAAATGCTTTATACTATAACCAACCTTTAGAATTTTTTAGTGACCAAAAAGAGCCATCATGTGATTTCTCAAACTTTCACACCAATTAATCCAAATTTTCTTTGCAGTTCCACTTTGCAAAATGAGTAATGAAGTCAAACTGTATACTAAAAACCAGTTACTGATAACTTTGACATGCTATAACTAGAGCTGGCCGATAACATTGATACTTATTGAATGAATACCATTGTCATTAACAATAAAAAAACTTTGAAGTTTCAGTATGAAGGCTATAGTTTTATTAAAATGTAGCTGCTGAGCCGTGTGCCTGGGAGGCAATGCCAATAAGCTTAGAATGTAAGTTTTGTAAGTCAGCTTAGGATGTAAGGATGTAAGTCATTTCCAATGGAGGCACGCAACTTGCACAACGTACACATTGCATTTTCCAGGTACACCTAGTTAAAAAACCTCAGAACTTTTCAGAATGCTGCGAGCGCACCGTGATTCATGTAAGTAGAACTAACCAATCTGCCTCACACTTTGTATGGAATATACACATTTCAGTAATAACGGCAGACTACTAATTATCTCAGACAAACACAGCGCATCCATACACTGCAGTGCTTTTTACTGTTCTCCATAAACTTGCATCGGAGCTGCAGCAACGGTTTGTCCATTTGTCATTCTTTGAGAAAATGGTTGGTCTACGCCTAGTTACGAGTGACGCCAGGGGAGCGCGAGCGCAAAAGCACATAGAAAATGATGAAGGAAACCACATGCATTTGTCACTTTAGGTCAATGCAGCGAGGAGATTGTAAATAAAAAAGGATGTAAGGATGTTACCAGAGTGGCTTTTTGGTTTCTTTTCTTGTGCATCACAACCACTAGCTCACCATCTTAAAGATTTGTTTAGCATTGGGTGGTAATATAGTCATTCTACTTCACAATTTGTAATGTAGCGATATGTATTTGAATAATGATCTCTGCTTCCTTTACTTGAAAGCTCAGATTTGATTATCATAATTAGTTTTGTTTACAGAGTTTGAGGTTTACTGTATCATTATTATTGACACCTTAGAGATGTTGGTCTACCTTTACCATTGCACACAATTTGTAACATTTTGTTTATCAAGTTTAAGAGTTTCTTTAACACTTATGTTTATTTTATTATAAAGAAATCAGATGTTTTTGACTATTAAAACTATTTGCGTTAGTAATGTTGGTAATATAAAACAAAGTGGTTAAAAAACAAAAAAATCCTAATATTCCTAAATGTATTGTTAAAAAAATATTCAATATTTATTGATATCGAATGATATGGAACATGATATCGTGATTTATTTATTTTTTTGCAATATTGGCCAGCCCTAGCTATAGACCTTTTTCTTGGCTGCTGCATGCAGGGTGCCATAGTGATCAGCATCTTTAGGTAGAATGTTTAGAACTTCCATTTACAGCGTTTACAACTTGTAATTTGCGCTCCGAAAAATGGGTTTCAATAGCGTTTTGAGTGGATTACAGAGAGTTTTTGTGACACACAACTTTGAAAGGTGTGTGTTAAAGCCGTTATAATCTGTCATAGGTGGTTCAAGCGCGAGAGAAAAACATTCTCCTAGTTCACGTGTCTGCCGTCTGATATACAGTGTGTGTGTGTGTGTGTGTGTTCCCAACCTGTCAGCTAGCTGTTAGTTCAGCGGCTCTTCAATTTAAACATACACACATACACTTACAACACTTTACTGCATTACAGAGGAAACTAGATTACTGGCATGAAACTTAACAGGTATGCAAGTCATGCAATTTCCAAAAACTAACAATAAAAGTGCGTTACTGATACTCTGCTGGCTGATTTACATGTTTAATTTTAATCGGGAGCCGTTTATGTTTTATTTAGTTAGTGTGTGTTGTGTAGAATTTACCAAAGTATGTGTTTTTCTGTCATTTCAAAATGCCACTTTATTTTCACTTTGTGCCAGTCTTTAAATCAATGTGTTAGTGGGACAGGACGTTTGTTTGTCAAACATTTAGGTGAATTACATTTGTTTAGGTTGGTTATATATCTGATAAAAGACAGAAACTGTTAACTTTAGCGATGGCGAGGCTCCATTTAAACCACACAAAGATGCAGTCTGACGGTAAGGGTAAATGACCCGCAGCAATTGTTTTTCATCCCATTAGATCACATTTTTCTTTAATAATCAGTCCAGCAGGTGGTGCTGATCGACAACAGTATTAGTTCAAAGACGGTAAAAGCAAATAAAATAGATTAAAACTATCGTTTCAAAGCTGTCCGAATGTGACTGTTTACACGAATTAGCTGCCGACCGGAAGTTTTTAGCATTCTCCTTGCCCCTACACGCAAAGCATAATGGGTAATTTTGCGTTCTAAGAAAAAGGTATATAACACACAAAGGATAAACAGCCATTTGCCGTCAAATGTTGCAGTCCAGTGGAATGTTTTATATTCATATATTCAAAAAACAAAAAAAGAGCAATTGTGATATCATCATTTTTATTGCTTTCTCAAACTCTAATAATTGAATTTTTCTTTTCACTTTGTAAAATGATAAACAAAGTGTACAGCAGAGACACTCACTGATAAATCTTTGACATGTTATAACACCAAGGATGAACAGTCATTTGGTACTGTCAAATGTTGCAGTCCAGTAGAATGTTCTTTATTCAAAAAAATAATAATTTCATGTTCCCTGGGATCTCATTGAAATGCCTCTTTAGCAAATCTCTCAAGAGGGAAATGCAATTTGAGTGCTACCAAAGAGATAATGACGCTTATTAGAGCTTTTCAAGCAACCTGGAGACAAACTGAACCATATTAGGTAAAAAAAAAAACTCCTTTCTCTTCTCTCTCTCTCTCTCTCTCTCTCTCTCTCTCTCTCTCTCTCTCTCTCTCTCTCTCTCTCTTTCTCTCTCTCTCTCTCTCTCTCTCTCACACACACACACATGAACATGGAAGATAACAGAAACAATATGAAAAAAAAATGCTTTCCTTTTCACTCTCATTGTCACAGAACTACATGCCCAACCCTTTACACTTGTTTTAGAAAGTAATATTTTAATTTTATCACCTTCGAATATACAGTTGAAGTCAGAATTATTAGCCCCCCTTTAATAATCTCTAACAGAGCAAGGACATTTTAAAAAGTATGTCTGATATTTTTTTTTCTTCTGGAGAAAGTCTTATTTGTTTTATTTCGGCTAGAATAAAAGCAGTTTTTAATTTTTTAGGAACCATTTTATTTAGGAACCAAATTTTAGGAACCAAAATTATTAGCCCCTTTTTTCACTTGTCTACAAAACAAACTATCGTTATACAATAACTTGCCTAATTACCCTAACCTGCCTAATTAATTAACCTAGTTAAGCCTTTAAATGTCACTTTAAGCTGTATAGAAGTGTCTTAAAAAAATATAGAGTAAAATATTATTTACTCATACTGCCAAAAATAAAATAAATCAGTTATTAGAAATAAGTTATTAAAACTATTATGTTTAGAAATGTGTTGAAAAAAATATTCTCTAATAATTCTGGGGGGCTAATAATTCTGACTCCAACTATAGGAGATAATCTCTGGTCAGTTTTCTTCAATAACGCATACTGTAATATTTAAGCATGAGGCCAGTAAGTGTCATTTTCTGGTTGTTTGAGTGCATTTGACCATATGAGCTTTTGTACAACCTTAGACTGATCATACAGTGTATGTTTTCGACTACAGTGGTAGCAAATGGACAATCTCAAAATGTTTTAAGCCCTATTTATATCTATATTTAGCATCACCCACTTGTGTGTAAACAGGACCTTACCTGTATAAAACATTAAAATAAGCATCTCAAAACTTTACACATTGTAAAACCCAACAGTCAAATTTATCAAATGAAATGAGTGTAGTTAACTCAAAATTGACTGAAAGTTAATTATATTCATTTGAAAAGAGTTTTAAACTCAGTGTTGAAAGCAATGAGTTAATTAAATACCTCATTACTTCAACTTAAATGGAGTAAGTTCACAGTACTCATCTATATTAGTTTTTTTTTCCTCAAATGGTTTGAGTTGCTTTATTTTATTGGCTTTTACAGTACTTAGTTGGTTTGAGTTTTCTTAATTTTTGGGTTTTTCTTTGCTCAAATTGCTCCATTTACTCAAATGGATTAAGTTCACAGTACTCATTAGGATTAGTTTTTGTACTTAAATGGTTTGTTGCAATCGGTTTCCTCAAACGGTTTGAGTTGCCTTAACTGTTAGGGTTTTACAGTGCACTAAAGATCACACAATTTTGTCACAATTTCGGCAGGACTTCCTTGACAAAGGGTGTCGTGGGGAGTCATAAACGACAAATGGGCATCGTGACACAAGATTCAATCATTTCATCTCGTGTCATGTGGCATAGTTCACGAAAACCGATACCATGCTTGCGATGCTTCACGACACCATCGCAGAAATTCTAGGATGTTTATTTTTTTCGCCTATCTTCATGACGCATTCTATCATGTGACAGTGGACAAAAGGAGCACATATTTTATCAGTTATTTTCGCAGGTGCTGTCGTTAATACATGGGTCAGGTCAAAAAATAGACTGCATATTTAATTATGGGTTGGTCTCGGGAGGATAAGATTGCAACTACACCTCTGGAGCTGTAGTTAGAAACATAGTTCCTGGCTGTGTTCTATTCCCAGTTATCCCCCCTATGCCCTATTCATTTAGAACATTCTAACATTTAAACTTGGAACTATTATAAAAAAGCATTGAAGTCATCACTCTTAGGTGTAATTTGCTTTTAAAGTATTTTTACAGTTCAGTTTTAGCGATCTTCATACAAGTGTGCTCCCTTTGCAGTGCACTTTGAAAACATTGATGTCATTTTGAACACAGCCGTGGCTCATGACGAAAGCTATAGGTGACCTATTATTTAAAAGCGGAATTTGTTATGTCTCCAAAGCTTGTGAAAACAAAACAAAACAAAAAAACTTAGCATGCGTTAATGCTTTTAATTTGTAGTAGGTTATTTTTTAAGTGTCTGTACTGTATATGACATGGGCCTGTTGGTTAGAACATTTCTGCAGTGTGTCAAATTGTAAAAGTAGACTTTTAAAAAAAATAAATAATAATACAAATCATCCTCATCATTACTATTATTAACATTATTATTAAAGTATATATATTTTTTTTGTTTCATAATAAATAATAAATATAAAATGTTATTTCTTAATAAATAGCCTCATTATTTATGTATATGATTTATATATTATATTAGAATACATGTTAGGTTTTGTAAGTGATTTTATGTTTTAGAATATAATATGTAATGTTCTCAGTAACATTTGTAAAGGAAACATAGGCCCTAGGTGTGCCATTTACATATATTTCAATTAATATGAAAAACGAGTGCATGTTTTTACCAAAACTAATATTGGATTTTTTTTTATGTGTGTGCATGTAAAACAATAAAATTTGCACAAATAAATTATAGGGTTTTTCTCTAAAGAAGTTGTTACCACCCATTAAAGCATCATTATGAGTGTTTTTGTTATAACTAACATGGTTGAAACGATAGATCTGCGACAGAGAAACAACTGGTTTTGGGAAACACTCGTCACTAGATCGTTTTTGTCCCAAATGATGCATCGTACTATGATAGTTCAGCCGTGAGTTACAACATTGTTTGGCAAATGCAACCCAGTTTGTGCTTTGGCGCTGAAGCCCTCACCTGTTTCTGGCGAGGGGGCGTGGCCGAGAGCCGTGGGAGCGAAACGAGGCCCACCACAGATGAGATGCACCTGTGGCGCGCACCTGCCTTCAATCCCACGGAAGGAGCTCTGGACTATAAGAGGAGGTACGATGGCAGAGGACAGAGAGAGAGGACCGGGCTCGGACATATTACTTTTGCTTTCAGTTTGACGGCAGTCTCCGTGAGGAGCTGCCGTCTGTTTGTTTTGATTTAGACGGCAGTCTCTGTGAGGAGCTGCCGTCCCTTTTATTAATAAATATTTATTTCAAACCGCATCGGTTCTCCGCCTCCTTCTTCCCGGCGGCCAGGTGGCCGTGAACTTTATTATACTGTTATTCTTGTACATCTAGTAGATAACTGACAAACAAAAATATATTGAAATTAAGATACAAATTAAACCAAACAAAATTTGTTTCAATTTTTTTTTTTTATATAGTTTTGTTTGTGCCCGTCCACTACTCAGCTGTGCGGGTGGATGATTTGTTTCGCTTTGTAGAAAATAAGGATTCAAATAATACTTCACTGTTGTATTTACGATTGTTGTATCACAAACCTCTGTTACATATTTGCACATTTTAACATGTCACTATTTTAAACATTATTTCTTAAGCATCTGATTTTTTCTGGCTGCTGATGTGCTTTCATTTTCTCCATTTCACTTGCGGCAAGTTCAGGTGAGTGGTTATTTTGGGATATTCAACCCATGGCTGGAAAATATACATTTAGATTTAAAAATAACATACATTAATATTAAAAAGGAAATATATATTTGATCCTGTAAATGTCAGAATGAATGCCCTTAAATTAAGTAGCCTAGTTGTCAGCAGGCTTGAGTGTTTATTGAGATTGACATAAAATACAAAAAAAAAAAAAAACATAATTAGGAAAATAAATATTGTTATAGCAATACTTGTGACTGCTTTGGAAAATAACGCTCACCGTAGATGTCTCGGGATCTCTAAACGTGAAGGAACATGTAGTCTGGCACATTTGTTACCCACAAGTTTTTATCAAGATATAATCGCATAATTTCACATAGTGACTTTTGTAATCAACAATAAAAATCATCTGATCTGACTGGGACTTAACACTGGTTAGTCAAATACTAAACTATGACAATCTAAATTGGTTAAATCATCAGCATTTCCTGTGTGTCCGCAGCGTTAACACAAACGCATTCATACAGGCAGCTGCAGCACAGTGGGATTCTCAGCTCCTAGTCTCTTTGAAGCTCTTTGTGTGTTGTAATGTTTCTGTGGGTTACTAGATATGAGCCATTGTGGTGTTTTCACTTTGAAGTGTAACTGACACACTCACTGGACTGAAATGAGTCGGGCTGCTTAAGAGGACTCTGCACAGAGACGGCCAAATCAAATAGCGTTTGGCAGGTACTGAATGCTTGAGAGATGTGGTGTACAAAGAAGTGGAAAGAGAACAAAAGCCGATCCATTAAACAGTCCAGGTGTAGTTCTTTCTAAATGCCATAAAAATCTGTTGATGTAGTTCTTATCTGAGGAACTGTAGAAGAGAAACAATTTTGCTTAAGAAAGCATTGAACATATACAGGTCTCATTTCAAATAGCAAGAATTTGAGTTTACTTTTATACCAATAATTATTGTTAAAAGTTCTTTTACAAAATGCACAGGTTGTTTCATTTAAAGACATGACTACAAATGTTTTTATGTTAATTTAACTTATTTTATTTAGTTAATCAGGTTTCAACTACAATTTTTAAGTTATGCAAAGTTTAACTTAATATTTTAGTTAATTTGACTGATATAAGTTGAGATGACTAGAAAAGTTAATTTGATTCAATTAAAAAAATTAAGGCAGCAAGATTTTTAGCTCCTTCAACAGACACTTAACTGACTATAAGAAACTTTGCAAGTACATGACACTAACCCTAACCTAACAGTCTATTTATAATCTAATGAGAATTAGTTGGCAGGTAGATGCCATGTAACTTAGATTCAACAAACAGACCATCAAAATAAGTCAAGTTTATTTATAAAATAATTTAGAGAGGAGCACACGCTTATGATTGATAGCAGCTGATCCTCGTTAGCTAATGCACGATCCACCATCGGAAGATTCCTAATTACTATAAATAACCAGAGTATCTTATCTTAGCCATCTTCGTCTTGAAGAATCCCCCCTTCCACCCCTACTCCTTCCCTTTCCTTGTCATTGGTTAGCATCATTGCCTCACAGCAAGAATGTCACTGGCTTAGATCTTACCTAGCCAAGTCGGCATTTCTGTGTGGAGTTTGCATGTTCTCCCTGTGTTTGCGTGGGTTTTCCCCGGGCTCTCTGGTTTCCTCCCACAGACCAAAAACATGTAACATAAGTAAACTGACAAAACTAAATTGACACTATAGACAAGCTCAAATTCATATACACTCTCCATAGGTCTTTAGATTCTACATTTACCATTATCAAGCAGGGGGAGTTCTCGAGACCTACCTGAGCTCAGACTCCCCTCTCGTCCTGCAACGGGAGAGAGCCCCAGGCTCGAGGATCTCGAGCTCAGGGCTCTCTCCCGGGACAGCATGCCAAATACGCATTATAAC
>CAIGQZ010030829.1:937897-953570 GCA_903798205.1 Danio tinwini | reverse complement strand
ATAACATCTCTAATTCAACAACAAACTGTGTACAGTGTCAGATTTTATTCCCTCGCTGCAAATGCTAGCGCTCTTGTGTTTTTTCTGCAACCTCGCTGCGTGCATCTTAATTGTTTACAAGCCGGTAATTCGTCTATATGCAGAAGCATGCAGAAGGACCTTTGATTTGTCAGTAACCTCTGTCAAATGCTTCCGGTAAACTGTATGCCGTTACAAAATTGATTCGTTTAAGGTCTGTTTTCTTGAAAAATCAGTGATCTTCACTGCCTAAATGATATACGCTATAAAGTGGGTCTCAGAATGTACAAGAAGCACTGCATTAAACTTTTTTTTTCCATCCCATGTCTTTAAAATATTTACATTTGTTTTACTCCAGTATTTCCAATGGCATTTCTGCACTGGCCTGCTGATCCTGATGGGCGCGTGCATGTAAACAGCTTTACATCTTGATTTACACTCGAGCAACTAAATGAATGCTAAAGTCTATTTAATTGGTTATATTTTAATTACACTACAACATTGATGCTGTAAAAGGAACCATATAAAACTGAAAAAGTCACATTAAAGGTGCAGTATGCAAGTTTGACACCCAGTGGTTGAACTAGGTATTGCACTCCTGGATCTAAATAAACGCAAGCGCGGGATGCCAGATTGAGTACAAGAGCGAGTGATTTAAACTGTATTCTAAATAAAAGCAACGACACACAATAGAGGGAATATTTTTCATGTTAAAAGGAGTTTTCGTTAGAACCAACACCTCGAATTGATATATTAAAAGCGGCTTCTATTTCTTACAGCTGAACATGTGAAACCTATGACAGTGATCACCTCAGGTAAACCTTGTGTGCTTTATTCTAAATGCAAACTATTCTATACAATATTCACAATATTCTAAATGTGTGCTAAATGCAAACAATGCGAGTTTAAATGTCATTTTACCTGACATGTATTGCCATATACTGAAAGCAGAAAGTTCACCTCAGATCTTGAAAATACAATACACTGTTTGAAATTGAACTTTAGAACACATATGAGTGATTCAGCATCTACATTTAATGATGTTAAAGGGGGTTAACATGTATTAAAATATTCCAAACCTTACCATTTTATGAGTGAGTGCATATTCTGTGCTTCTGAATGGCTGTATTTAAATTTCTGTCGTGCTTCGCCTGGTGCAAACAGCCAAATTGCTCATCACTGCATATCTCGTCACAAAGCGCATTGTTAGGACACACGGTTACAATGTAACCTGCTTACGTTTGTAATATTAATATAATTTGCTTACTAATAACCTCATGTGGAACTGAATCTGTCTCATTTTGACATCTGATACTGTCCACTGACACTGGACGCATTTCGCTCACGGACGCATGCTTTCAGAGTCTTTCTGAATGAATGAATGAAATACACTGTTTTCCAACAAGACAACCCAGGGTGCTGAATTATAATTGGCTAAACCTGACATTGTGCAGGTTATAAACCTGGCATTGTGCAGGTTAAATTTACCTAAACAAAGACAGCGTTCCGGCACGAAAAAAAAAAAAAAATGGTATTTTTATGCTTTAGAAGAGTCAAAAACTTACATACAGCACGTTTAACCGTTCACCGGACATTTATCAGTATGGGAAGAAACACTAGCTCTGCATATACCCTAATGGACCATTTTGAAGGCACAGTGAGTTTTTGGTTGTTTTTTAAAATGCTTTCAAAAATAAAAACCTTGCCAGGAGCCAATGCAAGGATTCTAATAGTGGATAAATGTGGCTGCCAATCCTGGACAAATTTTGTACATATTGTTGCTTATTAAGTGTAGATTTAGAAACATCTGCTAAAAGAGCAAATGGTACAGTAGCTTGTTGTTATCTGTGAGACAACAAAGGACTTTATCAATTTCTCTGCCACTGTGAAATTTTACGTATTTCTGAGGTGGAAAAACAGTTTTACAGTACTTCACACAAAAGAATCATAAGACATCAACAACAACTCCAAGGTTACTCAGTCATCTCTGGAGTCATTAAGAGTCAAGGACAGAAGACCAGCTTCGAAAACTTGATGACGAGAGCCAATGAGCATAACTTAAAGTTTGAACACAATACATTTTTACTCATATATGTTTTACATACAAAACATACAAAATATTATCTAAATGCTTACTTATTAAGGATCATACTGTATATTACAAAAAAATAGGTTGCTTCCCCAGACACTATACAGTATTTTCCTAACAAAGTATTGATCATGTTAATCATGTAAACACCTTTGAAATAATTAGTTTATTAAATATGCAGGCTTAGAGTAATTAATTATGTTTTACCAGATTAAAGGGTTTTGTTTTGCTTTTTTACTTGTACAATCTTAGTGCTTATTACCACTGTATTTATGATTTGCAATCGTAATGTTATTGACATTGCTATTTGTATAATTTGAAATGGTTTAATATTGATGCTGTATGTTAATGAAGCATTATTATATCACATGTGCATGAATATAGACAGAGTGTTTTGCTCTCTCTTTTCACAGTGTAGGTCATAATGAGGTTATTGGCGTATGCCGAGTAGGTAATGACGCAGAGGGTTTGGGCAGAGAACACTGGAATGAAATGTTGACCTACCCACGGAAACCCATCGCACACTGGCACCCTCTCGTCGAGGTAAGAACACACAGGCTTCCTCTTTTAAAACTTCAAGCAGCTCAAATTTAGCACACTTGGTCATGCAACAGACCTCACATTTCAGGCTTGTTTCAAATATAGTGTCAACCTTTAGACTTATTTTCTTATTTGAAGAGTTTAAAGTACAGTATACTCTTCAGTGTTTCCCCTAGGTTTACCATTTTAGGGGGTAGATTGGGGCTGTGGCGCAACGCGGCACGACGCAGCATGGCTGTTCAGACTCACACTGACACAAGGAGTCATGGTCTTTTAATGACAGCAGTAAATAACTGAACAACTATTTGACCTGTAAAAGCATTTGTTTTTTATTCACAAACTGTGCAGCTTTTGTCACTGCAATGTATCTTTACAGGCGTCTGGAAGAACAATTTCTGAGCCTCTTGGTATGGAAAGTCAGAAATGTCTTGCCCATTTATTAAGACATTTGTTTAACATGTCTCTTATAAAAACTTAGATGTGAACATGTCATGGGCAGAAGCAGCTTTACAGAAAATAATTCATCCATTCATTTTACTTCAGCTTAGTGCCTTATTTATCAGGGGTCACCAAAGCAGAATGAACTGCCACAGAAAAATGACAAACAATGCAATTTGGAAACATTGCAAATGATGAAAGATAAAAATGGGCTAAAATGCACATCTATAAATTAGGGCTGGGCGATATATTTTTTTAATTTTTTCGATTAATTCAAATTTACGTTTTGAGACGATAAAATTTTTTATTAAATCGAGGTATCGCAATTTTTTTAAATGAAAATATGAATGCATCTTTTCCACTATCGTGCCAAACCATTCTAAACTGTTGGACAACCGTGCTGAATTGTGCTGACAGATTCTGTGTGTTGACGTCGCGGCTCTGTTGATGAGCTACCAGGTGGCTCAGAGCAAGCGCGCTATCCCATTGTCGCGAGGTGTGAATAAAAGTTTTATTCGTGGCTACAGCTTAATTAATTTGATTGACATATAGGCAATGAGACCTTTTCTTCGCCTGACTGAGTGTGAGTTTATTGCATGCTGCGCTGTATTCGGTAGCACAGATCGCTCTGATCTGGGTGAGAACTTTACCAGCGACTACATGCACTGCTGAAAGCCTTTTTTTTCCTGCTGTGCATCGAATCAACAACAACATATATCCATGGAACACGAACTTGCAGACTCTTTGAACAACGAGGACATAATTGGACCTAATTCAAAGCCCAGACGTCTGGTTTTGTATTTTATACCTGCGCACCACCTGAAGGACGGTTACGGCGTGTTGTGAATGTCGGCTATCACCGCAGAAAGTCAAATCTTTCTTTAATTTGGACTTTTGCTTGAAAGCTTTACGGAGTGGCACAGTAGCTGTCCAAGGTACTGTAGCTATGAATTAAATCAGAATCCATATATGCACCAATAAGCAAGTAAAATGAATGAATAAATAAAATAAATATGGATTCTTAAATGTTGGTATTGTTTTTACTCCAAAAAAAATATCAATATGTTTTGACAAATGTTTTATAAAAATAAATTAAGCAATTTTCAACATTTCAGCTATAGGCTGTTATACGATTCAGTTAAATATAAGATTCTGGATTTATAGATCTATAGACATTTGAATATAGATAGATATGTAACAGGTTTCTGTGGGTTTTTTGTTGTTCACTGTGATCTTTAATATATACTGGGTGGTGTAGCTACGCACAATTTTTTTCTAAAACGTCAAGCAGGAATTTGTCTATAGGAATGTAATAGGCTACACCTTGTTGACCAATTTATATATGTATGACCATTAAAATACATGTTCCTTAACCAGATGGTTTTTCAAGTTACTTATAAAGAGATTGTTACGTCAGTCATGTTGTTGTAATGTTTTAAGTTGACTAGTTACACATAAAAAATAATAATAATAATAATAATAATAATAAAAAAATCAAAATCGTGAATCGGTCAAACTTCATGAAAAAATCTAGATTTTTTTTTTGCCATATCGCCCAGCCCTACTATAAATCTAATACTTGTTTACTTAAAGAAAACAGGCCCACACACTACTTCTTATAGCAGTGTGTATTACAAGAAGTTATATTATTAAATATTTATGTTAAAAAAAGTTGTATCTAATAATTCCAGCCAGCTTTTAGTGGACTTGCAATATTGTCAAAACACAGAACTGTTGGTTGTTATATGTAAAAAGGCCTAAATACATGCAGGACCATTCAAATATTGACAGCAGATCTGTTTATTTAATCTAGCTTTATTCATTTAACCTAACAAATGTAATGCTTAGACCATCATTGCTCCTCTCGTGCTCGGTTCTCTTGCTCATTTACTCTCGTCGCCATCATTTCTGGATATTTTAATTAATTTTGGAGGATCACGGAGCGGTATGAGTTTGCGGAAGACACTCAAAGCTTCCAGGAGAGGTCATATCTAGACATTAGATAGAGAAGATAGCTCCGCTTGCATGGGATGTGGGCGACGTATCTGAAGAGCGGGGAGGGATGGGGATGTATTTAAGGACCGGGCGGGAGACGCGCGATTTGTTTGCGGGTATCCGGGAGTCTCCCGCAAATGCATAGAAACTCCCGGATGCCCGTAAACAAATCGCGAGTCTTCCAGGAGACTTGAGATGTCTGCATCTGTATATATTTTAGCTGTTGTGACACGAGCGCAGAACAGAAATGACACGCTGTTGTGTAAATAAGATATTACATGCAGCTATTTCGCTTAATAGTTTATTTTAAAAAAAGTTGTGATCTGATGCTATATAAATAATACAATTAACATGACTTCAAGGGGGGGTACAGCCGTTGGGAGGGCGGGGTGCCCTCCTAATATAATGGTAGGGGAAACACTGCTCTTCATATTATAAAAGCCTGAGAGAGCAATTTCTTCAATTGGGACTGAACTGGGCTGAATAAATAAATACATTTAAAAAATTGTGAATACTGTATTTTATTTTATTTTTTAATATATTGTTACATTAAACATCTCAATGGCTCAATTGCATGGCTTAGATCTACAATTAAGACACCACTAAAAGCTAATGACTATTTGAATTATTCAGATTTAATCCACAGCTTTAGTGCTTCAGTTGTAATTGTATTTTCATGTGAAATGGGTAACTAAGTATGTGTTCATATGAAGGTATAAAGATTCAAGGCCCTGCTAACTATAGTTGGCACCAAACAAAATCAATTTGAGTTAAACCCTTTGTGTCCTTTTTTTATTACTCACAACAGTATTCATAATCTCAGGTAATTGCAGTCCAACAATTCTAGTTTGTTGGTCAAACTCATGTTGATTTCATAAATGCTCAGAAAATAGATTGTTTGTCAACCACTGAAAAGTGCACACACAGGGAGCTGGGAGCCATTATTTTGACAAAGAATGAAATCTTCCAGAAAATAAAAGAATACTGATGACCTTTAGGTGGGCACGACTTGTAATTACTGCTGTGAATCTGCCTCTCATGACAAATGAAGAGTAACAATTTATTAACTTGCAAAAAAAAAGAATATTAATTAAACAAGGCAAAAAGACAATGTGGGTGGTGTGGTGGTGCAGTGGGTAGTGATGTCGCCTCACAGTCAGAAGGTTTCTGGTTCGAGCCTCGGTTGGGTCAGTTGGCATTTCTGTGTAGAGTTGCATGTTCTCCCCATGTTGCATGTTCACATTTCAGTGGTTGACAAACAATCTATACTGCGCCTAGACTGTAGCTCTGCACAAGACGTTTGTCCATAGGAGAAATGGTCGTGCCCAACTGAGCCTGGTTTCTCTCGAGGTTTTTTTAAATTCTTCACTTTCGCCAATTGGTAAAGTTTTTTTCCTCGCCGCTGTCGCCACTGGCTTGCATGGTTCGGGATCTGTAGAGCTGCGCATCGATGGAATTGAACACTCTTCAGTGTTTGGACTCTCAGTAGTGATTATTAAACCACACTAAACTGAGCTAAACTGAACTGAACTTAAACACTGAAAACTGAACTGACACTGTTTCAATTCACTATAAACTTCCATGTGAAGCTGCTTTGACACAATCTACATTGTATAAGCGCTATACAAATAATGATGAATTGAATTGAATTGAATCATGTGGGTTTCCTCCGGGTGCTCCGGTTTTCCCCACAAGTCCAAAGACATGTGCTATAGGTGAATTAGATAAGCTATATTGTCTATAGTGTATGTGTGTGAATGAGAGTGTATGGGTGTTTCCCAGAAATGGGTTGCAGCTGGAAGGGCATTCGCTGTGTAAAACATATGCTGGAAAAGTTGGCCATTCATTCTGCTGTGATGACTCCTGTTTAATAAAAGGCCTAAGCCAAAAAGAAAATAAATGAATGAATGAATATGTATATATAACTGTTCAATATTATTCAGACTTTTTCATTCAACACTTCACCTGGGTGGTATTGTTCTAATCCTAGTTTTTATTTAGGTCAGGTATGTTTTTGGGTAAAGGTATGTTTCACACTTGTAAATCAGAAGCAGTCTAGCACTGATTATTGTCTGAGGTTATGACACCTGGAGCAGGATTACTGATTTGCAGTGTTATCCCCACACTGCAGTGTCAATCATTTAAACATGTGAAATGTTGCCATGTTGGAATATAATGCTTAGATGTTTAGCAACAGACAATAGCATGCTTCATATTAGCATTCTTTGAGCACAAAAACAGTCATTTCAGAATTTAAAAAGGGGCAAAATAGTGATTGGAAACAAATTATATTGTCAAAAGCATTGGGATATCTGTCTTTAGTCTTAATCTGTAGGATTTAATACAACCCAGGCTCATTTGAGATATGTGTCCAGGGCTACATTCGTAAAATCCACCAGAGGCACTGTGGACATCCTTCTTGCGCACATCAGTAAGAAGCAGGCCAATTAGTTTTGCATAATATATTTGGTTACTATTGATTGAGCCACCCATCCACCTACCCAATCTTTTCCCTAAACTCAAATGATAGCATATACTGTAGAGGAGAAAAGCCATTGTGGCCATGTGCTTTTACTATGATTTCACACTTAGCATGAAAGAACAGAAGTTGTTGATGGCGTCATATCGCCCCATAGCAATTGTTTTACACACAACACGAAGCCCTGGGCACATATGTCATGGTTTGCAAAAATGTAGCCCTGGGCACATATCCATAATGAGCCAGCATTGGTTTAATATGAAGGTGGTTCACCCTTTGCAACATCTTCAGTATATTTCCACAATGTTTAAAACTGTGTTAATGGGATTTTTTTATCATTCTTCTGAAATGAATTTGTGAGGTCATGCACTGATGTTGGATGAGAATGCCTAGCTCACAGTATCTGCATTAATTCCATCCCAAATGTCTTCTGTTGGGTTGAGGTCAGGACTCTGTGCAGGCCAGTCAATTCTATTCACACATCAAACTCACTTATCTATGTCTTAATGGCTCTTTCTTTGTGCACTGGTGAGCATTTATCAGTAAGGGGTCATCCTCGAACTGCCTCTACAGTGAATGAATCTATGATTGTATGTGGTGTAAGGCCTCGCACATGTAATACTCAATTATGTAGGGCGTTAACTTTAAATTAGCTCAAAGGGAATATAACAGAACTTAAAGCGGCTTCAAAAGAATCAACTCTCTTGAACTGAACAAACGACTCGTCCAGCACTCGTTTGAACAGACAGGGCTGGTGACTTAAAAATAAATATTGCTATTCGAACTAAAGTAAAAACACTTTAATATTTAAGCAGGGTAACAAGATCTAGGTATAAGGAATTAGATTCATAAGTATACACAGGCCACTATCCTTTCAATACAAAATGGACTTTATTGACTACAAACAAAACTAACAAAAACACACATACACACACATTCATACTGGTTGGAGACAAGGAATAGAAGGAAAGAAGAGTTTAGGAGAGATGTGATGTAAAACCTCAAGATGTAAAACCTAATCAAGCGAACCAAATAATCAATTCAACCTTTACTGTGTCTCAGACAGGGTTATCTATCATTTAACATGACTAGCAGATCATACACCAGTTCAGCAATGGATCTGGTGATGTACTTGCGCTCCTTAGTGATGTGGGGAAGTCCCTCCGTGGAGCTGGATTCCCACATGAGTTCGCTGGTGGTTGGTTGGTCGTTGAAGTGACGTTTCTGAGGCTGCTGATGAAGTGAAGCTCGGTAGTTTAAGAGTGAGACGGCCAAACTGTTGTCGTGTTGACGGGTTTCGCGACACAACTTAACTTTACTGGACTCTCGAAGGAAAGAAAATAAAGAAAAGTAAACGGAAGATGGGGAAGTTTGAGACT
The DNA here is from genome assembly GCA_903798205.1 of Danio tinwini. Classification (NCBI taxonomy): domain Eukaryota; kingdom Metazoa; phylum Chordata; class Actinopteri; order Cypriniformes; family Danionidae; genus Danio; species Danio tinwini. Next base: position 944,632 of record CAIGQZ010030829.1, on the reverse strand, counting down.
AGTCACATCCCATATTAATGTCCAAGTCTGCCTAGACTGGACCTGCAGAAGAGTTGTACTGGAAGTGGAGCATCTCCACTCCTCAACAGTTGCTGCTGGTGCAACTCTGTTGGACTGCTCAACTCTGTTCTGCTGTTCTCTGCCTACTCCGCTTGCTCTGCTTAGAGAGTTTTTGGGTGATGGGTTTTAACCACCAATGTTTCCGGCCCCTAATAGAGCTGGATCACTCACATGAGCTATATTGCTTAGAAGTATAGGAGTAAGCATACATGTATAATATGAACATGATACATTTTACATATATATAATTAAAAGGAATGAAAGAAAGGGAAAAGGTTTCACTCATTCAACTCACATAACATACACATAATGATACATTTGTAATAAATCAAAGCATAATGGTTACATATGATTAAGGCATTCTTAACATATACAGGACTCAGGTGTCATACAAGAGCAATAACATGACATTTCATTAAAAGTCCGCTATTATCGTTTTGAGAATGATCTGATGAAATTTAATGTTTGGTGAGAGTTTATAAAATTCAGAGAGGATTTTGATTCTCTGTTTTGGACCAAAGTCAGTCAATTCTCTGTCTTGCATGGGGGTTGAAAACCCCATTTCCTGAGGTCAAACACAAGTTCTTTGTTAAGAAAAATGTTCTCGTGACCAGTTACCTGTTTGTCTTGAGTTAACTTAATCAGGATAGTGGGTCCAATGACACTTAACTGATGATGAACCAGTCATGAGGCTGATAGCCTCAAAGCATCCGCTTCCTGCTCTGTACTGCAACAAATGTGGCCTGACCTTCTGATTTTGGTCAGAGACCAAAAAGGCTCTCAATCAAGGTGATTCTGATCACAGTTGTCGACTCAGTTATTGGTGTCTGCATCGTTAAGACCCCACAGTGGCCTACCACTTCATGGGTGAGTTGATGTTGTTCACAATTATTTTCACTTTATTATAATACTACTAACAATTTACTGTAGAATGTTTTACTTGTGAATAAAGTTCGCAAGTTGACTTATTGCACCTAATAAGCAACTAGGTACCTTGAATTTACCAAGCTCCCTAAGAATTATCCATTCTTTCACAAATATTTGTAGAAGCCTTCAGCAAGCCTAGATGATGTTAAACACATAACAGATAACACAGGTTTTGGTTTACCCCATTAATTAGATTGATCACAGGTTTCCTTTTTTCCACAAGTGTGAAAATGTTTATGTTCCTAATATACTTGGAGTGAAATTAATGTATTTATAGTCAATTAAGCAAATTCACTTGTGAACAAAAAATATTAAAACGATGACTGATAAATACGTTACTCATAAATAAATAAATACATAAAGAAACCCATACATAGATACATACATGCATACATAGTTCCCCTTGGGGAAGGGAACTTCAATGCTATGTGGAAACTTCCACTATGGGGATTTCATTCAGAAAGTCAATCATCTGAAAGAGTATGTAAACGGGCCAATGAAATGCCAATGAGTTGGCAGCTTCAGCTTGCGCACCTGATGCTCATTACAATCAATTTGCTATAAGAGCACCTCACGCGCAAAGCAAAGCATCATTTTCACTTCAGAGACTTCAACAGCCTTCTGAGAGAGTCGATGAGGGTTCCTCCAGCTGAGTTTCAGACAGAGTGAACGAGAGCGATCTCCCGGTCCAGAGTGTGTGACACGCAGCGGCAGACGGTCGAGCTGGGTTTCTCCCTTGCCTGGCGTCCTTTGGGTTCGGTCCTCCAGAGCGGTATGTATTGTTGCGAATTTCCTAAAAGAGCAACATGGTCGTGCAGTGCGTCTTTTTCAAGACGTCGCTCCGACTGTGCGTTTCTGGATGCGGTGGTTTCCTGTACTCGGATGATGGACACGAGCACTGCGTTTTATGTCTGGGGGTCCAGCATGTTAATGCGGTGCTCGCGGGCAGTGCATGCCATCACTCCGTGGCATGTCTGTTGCGCAGTTAAGATCGCGGTTCACTCTTGCAAAAGGGCCACCCACCCCAGTTGTCCCCCGCTCCGCGGTGGGCACTCGGGCAGATCTGAGAGTTACAGTGAGAGTAAATCTGCCGCCCTCAGGCTTGTGGACCTCTCGCTCCTCCACGCGCTCCATCCAAGCTTCGAGTGAGAGAAGCGCTCCATCCTCGGATGGCCGCCCTCTCACTTGATGACACAGAGGTTCAGATGTCCACCGCTGCATCGGAGGCTGGGCTGTCATGCTCTGATGAAAGATTTCCCCCCCTCCGCTCCCTCCCCTCCGGAGCGAGCGTGGCGGCGGCTGATCTTGAAACAGGCATGATAACCGTGCTTTCCCGGGCTGTTTCGGTCGTGGGTCTGGAGATGGTTTATCCCCCAGCCCCGCGGCCTCTAGCCTCCCATCCCTTTCTTCCCGGAAGTGCACAGTGGGCTCACGCAGTCTTGAGGGCACCTTTCTCTGCCTGATCTGCGTGCGCCTCCACCTCACCACCCTTGATGGTGGAGCAGCCAGGGAGTATGAGTCGATTCCCAAGATTGAGAGTGCCATCACGGGCCCGCGTGGTGCCTCCTTCTGCTGGAATCAGCCTCAACTCCCGTCCAAGGCGTGTTGGTCCTCTGCCTCCCAAGCCAGAGCCCACACAGCCGCGGACCACGCTGCTTCAACCCTGCACGCCAGGGTCCATGTGCGCGCGCTGGCCCAGCTGCACGAGGGTGGTTCCGACCCAGGCTTGTTACAAGCCCCGCACCGCACCCGACTGAGCTCCACGGACCTCAAGTCCGCTGCGTGTGCCCCGGGAAGGACGATGGCCACGTTAGTGGTCCAGGAGCGCCACCTCGGGCTAAACCTGGCAGAAATATGCGCGGAGTCGACAAAGTTAACTTTCTTGACTCCCCCATATACCAGTCTGGCCCGTTCGGCAACACCGTTGGTGGATTCACCCAGGAATTCACGGTGGTGCAGTTGGATACGATGGATCATCCATCGGCGGGGATGTAAAACTGCTCCCCCCGCCTAACCATCCACATCCACTGCTTGTCGCTGAGAGCGCCCGTCTACGAGTGCTGCTCCGCCCCCGCCTGCGCCTCTGGCCAGCGGCAGCGCCGAGCACCTCACAGGCAACCAGCGCTCCCCGTCCCAGGGTGCCGTTAAGTCCGGTTCACGGACCGCGAAGCGCTCCTGAGACGGGCCATCTGGAGAAGAGGGAACCTGCTCTCTCCCCGGTGGGGGGCCGGGCTCCTCAGAGAGAGCTCTGCCTGCCTGATTAGCGCGGGCCAGCCCTTCGCGGTGGCTCATATGCACGATCAGACTCGGCTACGCAATTCAATTCGCAAACGGCCTCCGAAGTTCACGAGTGTGTTTCTCACCAGGGTCAGCCCTGTGCCCGCCCCTGTCTTGCGAGAGAAGATTGCTAACCTCCTGGCGAAGGATGCAATCTAACCGATCCCTCCAGCCGAGATGCAGAGCAGGTTTACAGCCTGTACTTCATCGTACCAAAAAGAGCGGTGGGCTATGGCCAATCCCAGCACCTCCACCTATTGGGGTTTCAGGTCAACCGAGAAAAGACCAAACTCGCCCCCAGGCAGAGGATCTCTTTTCTCGGGTTGGAGCTGGACTCGGTCACCATGACAGTGCGCCTCTCCTGAGAGCGCGCTCCGCTAATGCTGAACTGTCTGAGAAAGTTAGACAGCAAAATAGTGGTCCCACTGAAATCTTTCAGAGGCTCCTGGGGCATATGGCATCCGCAGCCGCTGTCACGCCGCTCGGATTGCTCCATATGAGACCAATTCAGCACTGGCTTCACGATCGAGTCCCCAGACGCGCATGGCACGCGAGCACACACCGGGTGACTGTCACTACGCTGTGTTGCCGCGCCCTCAGCCCCTGAAATGATCCCTCGTTCCTACAGACCTGAGTGCCTCTAGGACAGGCATCCAGAAATATTGTCAATTTGACAGATGCTTCCAGCATGGGCTGGGGGGCCGTGTGTTGCGGGCATGCAGCCACGGGCTTGTGGAAAGGAACTCAGTTGCATTGGCATATTAATCGCTTAGAGCTGTTGGCAGTGTTCCTCGCTCTCCGCCGTTTTATCGGTGCTGGAGCGACAACACGTGCTGGTCAGGACGGACAGTACGGTGGCGGTGGCGTATATCAACCGCATGGGGGTATCCGCTCTCGCAGCATGTCTCAGCTCGCCCGCCGTCTGCTCCCCCGGAGTAATACGCGGCGCAATCGCTGCATTCCATTTTTCCCCACCGAGCTCAACCGTGCAGCCATTCGCTCTCACTGCAGTTTTGCCTGGGAAAATGGAGACTCCACCCCCGACTGGCCAGCTGTTATGGGCTGCGCCTTTCTCTCTAACTCAGAGATTCGTGCGCTCTTGCTTGAGTTCCCCACTTGGCGAACCCTGCAAAGTCCACTGGCTCACAGCTGGCCCCGGGGCGTGCGTAATACGCATTTCTCCAGTGAGCCTACTCGCACAGATACTGTGTAAAGTCAGGGAGGTCGAGGAACAGCTCTCGTATTGCGCCTCTCTGGCCCAATCGGACCTGCTTTCTACTCTCCTCGTGATGGCCCCTCCCTGGCACATCCCCTCGAAACAGGGGACAGGCACCGTTTGGCACTCGCACCCAGATCTATGCCTTACGTACGGTTCATAGATGGAGTGCGGAGGACTTAGATGACCTACCGATTAGGTGGTTAACACTGTCACTCAGGCTGCACACCCTCTACGAGGCATGCCCATGCCCTGAAGTGGAGTCTATTCGCTGTGTGGTTAACTTTTTCCTCGAGAAGGAAACCCCAAACATGCCAGATCAGAGTGATGCTATCCTCCTTCAGTTGACTGGAGCTAAGGCTGTCCCCTCCGCTCTGAGGAGTTGGCGTTACGATCATCCCCGCTCTAAGGATGTGGCGATGGCACTGGGAAGTATCGTCTCATCATTCAGTCAAGACATGAATATTAATTATTCCTCTCATACCCACTTGGAGATCTCTCTTAGCAGAGGTCTGCTTGATCACTCGACTCAGTATCTTAAGATTTCTGTCCAGGTAGACAGCTCTGCTGGTCGCGTTCGCATCGGCCAAATGGGTTGGTAACTGGGGGCATTTTCGGTCAGCGAAATGTGCCAGCGTGTTGGGCCGGCCCACTCTCACGTTTACCTGAGACCCCCACCCACCTAGGTGCTCTAGGTTCCTACAGCATTCTTTCAGCTATGTAGTGAACCTGCAAGCGCTGCCAACGGAGGAGGCAGACCCAGCCCCTTTATTTGCTGCGTCCTTCGCGCTTTGCGTATTATATGGACCGTACTCTGCTCTTTTATCTGTTAAAGTGATCGGCAGAAGGGAAGTGCCGTATCCAAACAGAGGTTGGAACATATCCACTAAACCGTGAATGCCATCTCCCTCGCTCATCTGAGCCAGGGCGAGCTGTGTCCCCCAGGAATGAGAGTGCGCTCTTCGAAGCGCGCATCCTTTGGGCGTTAGCACGCGGCGCCTCTCTAACAGACACTGTAGAGCTGCGGGCTGGGGACACCTTGCGAGATTTATTAATCTTGAGGGGAGCCAATTTCCTCGCGGTAAATGAGAAATTCAGTTAGATGTTGTGAAACGCTTGCTGCGCTATTCTCTCTAACACGGAGATACGTGCGCTTTTTCGCTCTGTCAGTAAAGTTCCCTGCTGGCGAACCCTGCAGATATTCCTCCGAGGCCCCCAGCATCTGACTCAGCGGAGGAGTCAGTCGCTGGCCCGTTACGTTATTGGTCTGCCCGCTGGTCAGCCCGCGTTCTGGGTATAGGTGCCCGCTATGTGCGATCCCCACAAGGCAATCCCATATGCTTATACTGCCACGGTGCAGTCCCCCCTCACAGGCGGACCCGTGTCTTCCCTCACCGCTAACCATCTTATATTCATATGCGTACTCCCCCTTCTCAGGGCTAGTCCATATGCTCTCTCGCCACCAGTCTCCCCACTTGGGTAGCAGGTGGCCTCCGCAGCGTCCTCCCTATCGGGACTGCACGCTTCCCAACGTACTGTCGTATTTAATTCCTAGAAATTATTCTAGACGCATTTGTGGCTCCCGAAAAATATATCTAAATCTGTAAATCTTCTCTCATCGAGGGCGAAGGTAAGGTTCAATCATTATGGCGTTTTCCAAACATTTCCCCATAGTGGAAGTTTCCACATAGCAATAAAGTTCCCCTCCCGAAGGGTAACGCTCCGGTTACTAAGGTAAAGCCTCGTTCCCCGAGGGGGGGAACGGAAATGCTATGTTCCTTCGCCATAATGATTGCCCCTTAGCTGTTGAGGTGAAAGTCTCTTCCGCTAAAAAATTATGCTTTGCTTTGTGCATGAGGTGCTCTTATAGCAAATTGATTGCAACGAGCATCAGGTGCGTAAGCTGAAGCTGCCAACTCATTGGCATTTCATTGGCCCATTTACATACTCTTTCAGATGATTGGCTTTCTGAATGAAATCCCCATAGTGGAAGTTTCCACATAGCATTTCCGTTCCCCCCCTCGGGGAAAGAGGGTTACCTTAGTAACCGGAGCGATACATACATACATTCATTCATTTATTCATACATACATACATACATACATACATGCATACATACATACATACATACATACATACATACATACATACATACATACATTTACACATACACGCACTCGCACACACACACACAGACACACACACACGCACACACACACACACACACACACACACACACACACACACACACACAC
>CAIGQZ010030829.1:879448-895226 GCA_903798205.1 Danio tinwini | reverse complement strand
GGCTTAGTAGTTTTAAGTTTTTGCCTGTAAGTTGGTATAAGATGAACTAGGCAGTGGTCGGAGAGTCCTAAAGCTGCTCTGGCGACAGAGCGATATGCATCCTTTATTGTGGTGTAGCAATGTGTCCGGGTGTCGTTGTTCAGTCTCTGTGATCAGATCAGACAGCTGTTGTAACGCAGTCCTCACGTGTGCTTGTGGTGGAATGAAAACACAGACAAGAATGAACGAGGAGAACTCCCGCAGTGCATAAAACGGCTTACAGTTAATGAAAAGCGCTTCCACATCAGGACAGCACATCTTCTTTAACACAGTTACATCCGTACCCCATCTCCTGTTGATGTAAAAGCATGTCCCACCACCACGTGTTTTGCCCGTTGACTCCGTATCGCGATCTGCTCTGTACAGCTGAAAGTTCGGTAAGTGTAATGCGCTGTCCGGAATGGCTTCGTTCAGCCAGGTTTCTGTGAAACACAGCGCAGCAGAGTTGTTAAAGTTCTTGTTTTCGCATGAGAGCAGAAGTAGTTCGTCCATTTTGTTAGGAAGCGAGCGGAGATTCGCTAGATGGATGCTAGGCAGCGCTGTTCTGAAGCCGTGCTGTCTCAGCCTGACGAGCGCGCCAGCTCTTTTTCCTCGCCGCCGGGTCTTGTATTTCTTCCACAAAGCAGCTGCTCCGCCGATGACAATGTTCCGCAAAACGCCAGAGAAATCAAAATCCAGTTGGTGATTAGTTGGTGTGCACTGCCGAATGTTCAGCAGCTCATCCCTGGTATAACTGATCGTGTTTGATAAACATAAAACAGGACAGACTAACAGAAATAGTGCAAACACTGAAGAGCTCCACACCGAGGCAGCCATCCGCGGCGCCATCCTTATCAGACATAAACATACTTCACATACTTATGCACTTTTCTATGCCAGTTTGTTGTATAAATAGTGTAAGTAGTGCGTTCACACTGAAAACTCTAAATAGAATAAGTGCACTTTAATTACACAGATGATGCACTCATTCAACCAGTAAAATGAAACGTGTAATGATGAACAAAGCAAAAAGCGTGTTTGGTGTGACCGGCCCCTTACAGTACAGACAATAGCAATCAATTATTAACAATAAAAAATAAATAAATACATTTTCTTATTTATCATGATGGGCATAGCCTCTGAACTTTTGATCACCTCTTGTATGTTTAGATAGCTTTAATAGTGCACCTATTTAGAAAAGCTGGCACAGCGCAACTGTGTTCTTTAAACTGTTCTCGCACTCCACACTCAACATAAATAAATATATAAACAAATAAACTCTGCTTGTCGTAGTTTACACAGGACTGGCAGGAATATTGCATTGATATAGCTTTATTATACATGGTTTTTGTGCTGTGTAGCGCTCCTTGGCACATTCAGAGAGAGAGAGAGAGATATCACATCACATTTACAGTTCTTCCACTCATCTCTTTCAGTAAATTTTCCCTGGTTTTTGTTCTCCTTTTTGATCCAAATATGGTTTCCAGCATCCCTCAAAGCCTTTCTTACTCTGTCCTTCCGTTTGTTCATGTCGGCTCTCCTTTTTTGCTGAGGATTTGCCTTTTAACGTACGAAGCGGACATGATAGCAAGCAGCATCTCTATTTTTGGGGTCATACACATACAATACACATACAATTCACAGTCACATGGCTTTTTGGACTTATATGGTTGTTTGTCGCACACACTCAAATCATGCTGTAACAAATGAGTGTGATGGGTTGAACTTAATGGCCAAACCAGCTGACCGACCACATATCTAAAATGTAGTTTAGGTCATTTAAAGTCTGCCATCAAAGTGGTTCAGTATTATTTACCTCCTAGAACTATCTTGAACGGCTGCACTCCCAAAGAGCAGTCCTATGCCTCCAAAAGCCATTGCACATTCATTGCATTTCATCTTCATTTTCTGAGGCACAAGTAATTTATTATATAAGAAATAAAGGCCCACAGTGGCTTCTCCTACCACAGCAAATTCCATTTTTCTTTTTGATATTTGGTACCAGATTATCAGGAAGTAACTTTTTTGTTCTCTTTGACTCGTTGGATGGAAATGGGGCTTTATTCACAAATGTTTTATGTGTTTTTTTGTTTTACGCATAAATCTAATTTGCATTTTTGGATCAAAATATGTATAAAATGAGAATAACTGAGAACATATTTCTAAAATCGGCAACTGTAAGTCCTTTGTTGACAATTTGAGATTCTCAGGCATGCCAGTTTATTACTCTTTGTTTACTTTATGTTCCCCTTTAGATAATCTGTTACGATTCAATTAGCAACTCCATGATTTATAACAATCCTTCTGAATGTTGCTTGTTGTCTAGCTATAAACCATGTGGCACCATGGAATATCACTAATCATCAATGCCAGGCTATATAAAAATCAAGCATCAGACACAAGAATAAAGAGGTTTTCATCACTAATCCATCACACCCGTGGTGACATTAAGCCACATTTATGTGCAACATAAAGAGTTGCTAATGTTAATTTTGATCATGGCTAGTCTTGAAAGCGGTTTTATTGGAGAACCTGTAAAAAACAAACTTGAGTTAAATTGGCATGAATGATCAGATTATGTCTTCTGTAGAGAGACTCTACACCTGAACTGCTTCATAAATGCTGAACTTTCAGTTATTGAACAACTGAATCGACCAACTGACTTATGATGAATGACACTGTTGGCTCTAGAGAACCAAATAGAAGTAGCTGCTTTGTAAATGTCTGTACTGTGTAAAGCGCTATAGAATTCCTGAAGGTTTGACAATGATAATAGTAAAAAAAAATTGGCCAGATCTCACAAGGAAATGTAACTTTTTTTAAGCTTTGTCAGTTTAATGGCTAACTTGTACAAATTTGAAGTTCAGTCATATGAAAATTTAAATTTAAATTTTAACCCTTTCACGCATACAATCACACTGGTGTGATCAGCCTTGGCTAGTCCCTAAAGCGTATGATTACACTGGTGTGATTAAAACATTCAGAGCAGATGTCATCAAATACTCAATTCAAATCTGACAGCTCATGCTAAGGCATGGAAAGAGGTGCGCAGTGCTCGTCATAAATCTCAATTTATCCATACTTTCAAACAAATAACATTTGTTTTAGGTTTCAGACAATCAAATACACATAACTACAAGCAAAACATACCGTTTAAGGTTTGTAAAATACTCGCGGATGTCTATGGAGATGGCAATAATAATTATTTTTCAATATAACTTGACGATGTGCTTTATTCACAAAGCATACACACTGTTTGTGTTACTAGAGTATTTTCTCTATTCCTCTCCCAGATAAAAAGTAACTTACCTTCAAGTATTTCGGAATAAAATGATAAATAAACGACATCCAGCAGTTCGGATCTCTCCTGTGGTTTTTGCTAGAAGGGATACGATTAGAAGTTAACGAGAAGTAGTTCTATTTTTTAATTTATTAAGTTACGCATTAATTGTATTTTATTAACATCTACCCCTACCTCAACCCTAAACCTAACCCTCATGGTAATATAAAAATATGATTTATTGTTGTACAATGTCACAAAAATTATGCTATATTGACGTGAGTATCCTCTCCTGTATCCCATCTAGACTTTACCTTCTCCTGACTAAACATGGTGCCACCCATTAACTATTATGTAACAAACAATACATTCATTATTAAGCTGTTTAAAATACAAATACTTTCACAATATAATTAGAACATTGGTCAATATTTACAGAATAGGGCAAAAAGAAACAAAATACGATATATTCATAGATCATCAGGGCTGGTGAGTCACGTGATGAACTTGACGCATCACCATAGGAACTTTAAAAAGCGATGGATTTTAAAGGTTGGTCACAATAAAAAAACGCAAACATTAGGGGCAGCTGGAGTATTTAAAACATGGTGTGAAGAGGTTAAAAGAAGGCATGGGCAAACTCCACCTTTAAACCCAACTATAATTGGGGGATGAGCAAATCATTAGCCAGTAAATCAAAAAGTCATTGTTATGTTATAGCGTTATAAAATACACAAATAATCTCTGTCACTATTATAATAATTCTGTCAAAACTATATAGTTCGTATGTGAAAAATGCATATAGCAAAATCAGATTGAACATGGTTACTTTTTTGTACTTATATTTTACTATTTCCATCACCCTGTTTAATGCATATTTTGAAGTATTGCATCATTAACAAGTTATGGAACCTGCATATTTATAGGGAAAAACCTCTTAAAAATAAAATGTTATGCTTGCTTTATATGAGGTGTTTGTTGAGTTGCAAATAATAGTAGTTAGAAATGCATTTGCTAAAAAATCTGACATAGCAAACATTAATCCCACATGACTAATCATCTGTTTCTGTGGATTTCTGCACAAAACATTGTTTTCAGCAATTGCTACTGCACTGCTATGTTTATAACTTGCCCAACTGTTACTAGTTGCAGTCTTGTCTCCTTTATGCTTAATGAATCGTGACGCAAATGCACTTCACCTGAATTGTTTTTTTTTTTTAAATTATATATATATATATTTCTTTTATAGTTAGTTGAGTTCTGAACTGAAGTATGGCAGAGTTTACCATTGAAAGCATACTCAATTCAATGTTGTGGCAATGTGTCATTTAAAGAGCTTCTATTATGGGTTTCATTTAAGAATGACCTTCCATGTAGTGTGTAACACAGCTCCAAGTGAAGTGAAATATCCAGCTAAGGCTTAAATCTGAAAGTATTTAAAACTATTGATTAATTTATAAAAAAAAAAAATCAACTCATAGTGCTTCAAATTAATTGTGTTGATAATGAGTCTTTAGCTGTTTTGGAGTGCAGTCAATACGAAACTTAAGCCCCACCCAATTATTGCGTGCGCAAACCCGGGAAAATTTAAACCAGCAGCCTGGAAGAAAAGCACAGTAGCAGACGCCGGTTGAATTAAGTCTTGAAGACGTTGTGCACTGCCGGGAAGTGTGAGGGAAAGTTAGTGTTATTTTCTCTATCCAAAGATGAAACCGTGAAGAGTCAGTGGTTGAGGTTTATTTTTGCAAAAATACCTCAGCATTATAGCCCAGCCTTGTGCAGTTTGAGTGCTTCTGGAATCTACATGCTTACAACGGGTCATTAGTCGGCCATTTGTTAAAGAAAGGATCAGAAAAGACCATTGACGTAAGGGACTTTGTCAAAACATGGATCAGTGGATCATGGATCAGTTTCTTCCTCCAATTTTACAAGTGTAAGTAAGTGCATTACCATGGCTGCCTCCTTGTTTTCTCTAGCTTGCAAATTAATTATTTAATTGTTTTGTTATTTGTAACCAATTGTACTGTATCAGGTATAACTGTCCAAACCAAACCTAACAAATATTTTGTCACAGGGTGCTTTGGAGACGTTGTAATCTGCCTTGCGTAAGTATTATATGGAGACAGAATGAGTGGGATGATGGGGTCCCTCTTGTTTTATTTGCACTATGTGAAGCACATCAAAGTTAGCCCCTCCAAATCAGTTTTAGACACAATGTGCAGAAAGACTTATGTGCTTGATTTTATCTCTCACACTTGTTAGCATTTTCAAAGTGTTTGTTCTGTGACTGTACCAGAAGCATTTCTGTTACTGCGAATAGACGATTGTATTGATAATCTTGGTAGTGCTCAGTAAAATCACAAATTTTGAGTGCTTTAAGAACCAGTGAAATTTTTTTTTTAAATAAATAAATCAGCAAAAAAAAAAAAGAGCAATCGACTCCTATTTGCTGGTTTGATCATGGATTAGACAGGTTTAAGTGCAGTAGGACCAGGGGGTTACACGTGGGGGCTTATACGGGATGGGAATGAGGTTTAGGGGGGGTGAGTGTAACGAAGGCCAGCTAGCAAAGTGCTTTGCAGGTAAACCTCACTCCTCTGACCCCGAAAGGTGCTCTAGCGACAATTGATAGAGGCCATGGCCAAACAATCAACTCTCATGCAAAGAACCGCCGGTTCGATCCCAGTTCAGACTGGGTCTGGGTGCAGTAGGACCAGTGGGTTATACGTGGGGGCTTATCCGGGATGGAAGTGAGGTTTAGGGGGGGTGAGTGTAACAGAGGTTTTTAAAAGCACTTCATGAGACCTTTAAGGGAATTTTGGGAAGTGCCACTGACTGATCGTGCTTCAGAAATATCTGCCTTCTTGACTCTATTCTGCAATACAGTGGTCCCTCACCATAATGTGGTTCACCTTTTGAGGTCTCACAATTTTGTGATTTTTTTTTTGGTGCAATTTGACATGTTTTTTTTTTTTTTTTACAGCGCATTGTGTTCTGCGTCCTGATTGGCTGTAAACATTGTCAATCAGTCTCCTCCGTGCTGTGTCTCCTGTACAGTACAGAATGCGTTCAACTTACCAAATTGACATAAGTATTTGATCGCAAGCGGTTTGACTGAAGTGCTGTACTGTAAGTTTTGCAGTTTTTTTTGCAGGGGCCCAACAAACCCTATCATGTTGACAAAATGTGCACCGTCAAAGGCACCACGATAGCACCCAAAAGGCACAGGAAGAAGCTAACCATTGCACAAAAATTTTTACTTCTGACTATGCTAAAGGAAGGTAGAAGTTACGTAAGTGTTTAAACGAGAGAAAAGTGTGAAAATGTCTATCTAAGAAAATAGTGTAGTGAGGGTTTTTTTAAAGCCTTAAAACATCTATAATAATTCTAAAAAATTAAGTGGACTACTTTGCAGATTTTGCCTACTCTGGGCTATTTTTAAAACGTAACTCTCACAATTAACGAGGGACCACTGTATACACAAATGGCTTTCAGTCTCCAAAACGCACATTTCTTATTTCAGAGACTGATGTCTATAGTTTCAGGTGAGATTCAAAATTGTAAAGTCTATTTGGATGGTGTAGTTGTCTTCCATCAGGGTTGAGCAAATTTCAACACTGCATAAGGTGTTTCATTGCTTATCTTCCACCTTGGTAACATTGAATCTCGCGAAGTGGGACTTATATTCAGTTACATACCTGGATAAGCAGTTTGAAAATGGAAAGGTATGACCAGTGCACTCAAAAGTGAACACAATTCGTGCATATCCCTTACCTAGCACACAGAGAACAATGAGATGATTCTTAGGAATGACAGGGGTTTATAGATGTTACTCTAAAACCTTTTTCTGTGGTTTCTCCCCTAATTAAAATGTATAGTCCTAAAGTTGCATTTATCTCGACTGATGGACATCAAATACAACTTTTTTTTTTTTTTAGTGCACCTCTGTCTTCCACTGCTGTCAGTTGCCATTTAAGTTGGAAGTGGATGCCAGTGAGACAGGCGTGGGAGCTGTCCTGCTTCAGGATGGTGGTGGTCCCCTCATCCAGTGTCCTATTTCTCTGTGAAATTGAATGACCATCAAATTAACTATTATACTATAGAAAAGAAAATCCCGGTGATGTTATTTGCATTACAAAATTTGGATGTGTATGTTGGCTATAGCTCCACTCCAGTCATAGTTTACACCAGGAGTGCTCAACCCTGTTCCCTGAGATCTACCTTCCTGCAGATTTCAGTTGCAACCCATATCAAACACACCTGCCTGTAATTATGAAGTGCTGTTCATGTCCTAATTAATTGGTTCAGGTGTGTTTGATCAGGATTGGAGCTGAAGTCTGTAGGAAGGTAGATCTTCAGAAATAAGGTTGAGCATCCCTGGTTTAAACGGACCATAATCCACATGTTTTCCTGAGCAAAATGTACAACCTTAACTAATCGCCAACGTACTGGGCTTTGGTGGCTCAACATTATAGTTTAAAAATTATAATGTGACCTTAACCTTAAGCCTACCCCTAACTTGTTGGCTTTTGGATACTGCACCCAGAATACTTTCTCTGTAAAAGAAGATTGAATTCTTCTTTTTACGTAGGGAGTGTTATGGCTGTTGTCTGTGTGTGCACCATTATGTCACTCGCTGCTTGTTTTCTTGAGTCTGGTAGGTCTGCCTGGGTGCACCTGCAGCAAGTTGCAAATTGGCTATAAAAACGGACAGACGCAGAGTAGAGGGAGCAGAGATTTCACCACCAGCCATCAAGCTTCTTTCATTTGACTTTATTATTTATTCTCTGCCTTATTTAGTTAAAGTCTTGATTTTTGTTATGCTTTGTTTTTTTCTGGATTTGTTAGGCTTAAGCTAATGTTGGATATTCATAGAGATAATGCGTTTGGGGTCATTTGTTCATTCTTGTTTGTATGGTATTATGTGACTGTGTTTGATTATGTTGTGTGATTGAGGTATTACTTGGGGGAAACCCACATGAACACAGAGAGAACATGCATACTCTGCACAGAAAGACCTCCTGACCAAACCGAACTCTAAATTCATTGTGCTGGCTGGTGATGGTCACCATTTCCCCTGCTATCTCCTCACATTTTTTTCTGTGATGTTAAGTTCTCTTGTTGACAACGTAATGACTAAACAGTCATGTTTAATCTCTTTCATTTGATGTTTACATGCACCTTGTAATTTACCTTAACAATTTCAAATAGAAGGTGTGACATTGACTCAGTTGTTAGCACTGTCACCTCATAACAAAAAGGTCACAGGTTTGAGTCTTGGCTGGGCCAGTTGGCATTTCTGTGTGGAGTTTGCCTGTTCTCCCTGTGTCCAGAAGGGTTTCCTCTGGGTGCTCTGATTTCCCCCACAGTCCAAAAATATGCTGTATAGGTCAATTGAGGAAACTAAATGGACATAGTGTATGAGTGTATGTGTGTGTGAATG
This sequence comes from Danio tinwini, assembly GCA_903798205.1. Lineage (NCBI taxonomy): Eukaryota > Metazoa > Chordata > Actinopteri > Cypriniformes > Danionidae > Danio > Danio tinwini. The sequence continues at coordinate 886,485 of CAIGQZ010030829.1, read as the reverse complement.
AGTGTGTATGGGTGTTTCCTAGTACTTAGTTGTGGCTGGAAGGGTATCGACAGCATAAAACATATGCTGAAATCATTGGTGGTTCATTCCACTGTGGTGGCTACTGAAATGGCGACTAAGCCAAAGGAAAATTAATGAATGAACTCCAAATATGGCTGCGTGTCGGACACCAGCTCTAGTGGAAAAGGCACTGTGAATCCTTCTTAATCAGCAACCTAGAGTAGGGGTGGGCGAGTTCGGTCATGCAAAGCCATAGTCCTGCTTGTGTTTTTACAGTATCCCTTAGGCATTGATTATGGTTTTGGTTACACTATAATGCAGGTGTCTGCAACCTTTTCCGTAACACAGACCAGTCTTCCAATAAATTGTCTTTCACTGACCGGGGTGTGAAATTAGTATTGGTAATTGATATTGTAAAACACACTGCTAAAGAAAGCAAACAGATGGGGATTGCAGCAACGGTGTTTGTACCTGCTTCATACTGGTTCATATAGAAAATGTTTAGAAATGTCTAGAGTTCTAGTTTTATCCGTTGTTCTGTTTAAAATGTGCACATATGGATATTTGTTTAAGGGGTAACTCACAATAAATTGGAATCGCATATACAGTAGAATAATTTTGCAGTCTTGTGACCTGATAGACTCTTTCATGACCTGGTACTGATGTGTAACCTGGTGGTGGGGTAGCCCTGCTATACTGTATAAAGCAAAATTCACTGAGACATTGAACTGAGATCCTGACTGTCTGTGGTCATTAACACTTTATTTTTAAAGAGCCAGGTTGTGACCCTAATGTTGTGGACAATTCCCTCAATTGGTGCCTCCTAATATGTACACTGGCTCAATTGCACTCTGACATTTGTCACATCATCCAGGTGGACTCTGCTCCTTTACAAAGTGTAAGGAGTACCCCTAATTAGATTGTAAAGTGCTTTGTTACTACTTAACAACACAGGAAAAGTGATTGCTTGTTTCATTTGCAACTAAAAGGCCACTAGATTTGAACCCCACACAATGATCTCAATATAGAAAAAAAACACTTGCTGCTAAAACTTAACCATAAAGCATAGTTACAGGATTATAATGAGATTCCAGTGAATTTCAGGGGCTGTTACAGGGGCTGCATACATGTTTCACTCCCAGTTCATAGCTTCTGGCCTTTCAACAAGCTCTGTTCGTGTTTTCAACACTGAAGAAAAATCTTAATCTCTGGCAGAACGTACATGTCTAATAAAACATATCACTTAGTCCATGGTAGGGATGTCTTCTGGTCAACCTCATCATAGCCTGAAGCCTCATGATCAAGACACACCCAAAAAGAGACTCTCAAATGTCCACACTTTCTTAAAGCTTCTTTACACTCACCTGAATGAAGTGTGCACATTTATATCAAAGGCAAATTGAGAAAAGAAACAGCATTAACAAGAGAATGAATTTGCAATCCCAGTCTTCCAAAATGCTAATGCTTTTTACTCACCCTCTATCCTTTGGCATAGACCCTGATTTATCACCCTGATTTATCGCCACAGTGGAATGAACCACCATTTAAATGCGTTTTTACTATATAAATAAACCTAGTTACTGTTATGATAATAATTAACATACTGCAAATAATACCAATGTAACAATGTATGCTGATTTTCTGATGGCGATGTAAAAAAAAATCATAATAAAAACAGTGCTCCAGCATTCATTTAAGTGTTTTGATCTGGCTGCAAGTACAGTATACAGTATTTTGCATTGCACATAAATCATGCTTATCGCAATGTACAGTGTTCCAGTAGCATGCAGTTTGTTCAGGCAGCCACACAGTGTGTTCTGATGACCCTTCAGCACTGCAGCTTATTGATTTCCTCAGCTCTGTTGGGACTACTTTAATGTTCTACACTCAAATGGGAGGAAGATCAGTGACATCAGACTGACAGAGGACCTCGAAATAACAGAGACAAGACACTCAAGAGACACAGAGGCTTTATTTTCAGGCTGTTATCTAGCTAATTGTCATTCTATAGTAGACAAATAAACCACTGCTTTTAAGGTGTAATAATTTTTATTTATTTATTTATTTTTTTCTAACTAAATACTACGATATTTTCTTTCTTTTCTTGGTAAGCTGAAAAAAAAATATACGGACTAGACATTTTGTCACCTTAGAATTATAAGGTTCTATCTGACATTTTTGTCAAAATTTAGTTATTGACATTCTTATTAAATGACAACAAATTTACATTATAGGATGTTTTTTAATAAGTTGTTTACATTTTAAGACTTTAGATAAAAAAATAAATAAAAATAAATGTTACACACATACTGTTTTGCTATGGAATGCAAAAACTTTGAAGCTCAATATCTCAAAATCATTCAGAACGCAGATGGAACCGTATAATTTCAAGGTGACGATTTCTAGATTTCCCATATAATTTGTGAAATACCAATATGTGAAAACATGTAAAACTGTAAAACATGTCTGTAGTTCCAATGGTTAAAACATTTTGAAAATACTACAGTACAGATGTTTAACCTGGTTTACAGTAAGTATCTGTAATATGTTTATATCCTAAAAGTCTTTATATTAAGTAATATATTAAGTAAATGTCTCTGCATGTGGGAAAATTGATTTGTGATGCACATTGGTTCATCATATGACTTTCTCATCCACACCTATAGTTGTTTTTGCATGTGTAGCAAAGCTATACTCTTGAGTAAATGGTAGTACTTCAAAACATTGGCATATGACTATAAATTAACAAAATACTGTCATTTATCATGAAAGTTTTACATTCCTACCATATTTTTATAGTAAAATTATGGAAATCCCCTTTTTTACTGTAAATAAATAATTGGTAACACTTTATTTTGATGGTTTATTTGAGAATTAGTAGACTGCCTGCTTAATATCTGTAGATACTGCTGCTTAACAGACTTTTAACTGACTTTAAGAAACATGCAAGTACATATCAACTTACACTAACCCTAACCCCAACCTAACAGTCTACTCATAATCTAATGAGAATTAGTTGACAAGTATATGCAATGTAACTTAAACTCAACAAACGGACCATCAAAATAAAGTGTGACCAAAAATTTTGTGGGAATAAATGGAGGTCGGATAAAGCTCCAAATAGGCCCAAGTCAGCTTAAAGTGTGTGGAACCTGAGCTTCAAGTGGGCTGTACAAACCTCCTGGAATTGTCATTTAGTTATTTCATATCTCCAACATATTGTATTATATTAAAGTCTACACCTACCCTAACCCTAAACCCAACCTAACAGTAAGCTGTTGTCTAATGTTAACACCTACATCTACCCCAACCCTAAACTCAACCCCACAGTAACCTGTTGTGTTTTATTAATGTCTACATCTACCCCAACCCTAAACTCAACCCCACAGTGACCTTAAACCCAGCCTTCTTGTTGTCTTGGAGGTCTCCAAGCTGCAATTGTAAAGGTCCATCTATTAGTCCAATGACAAAACTAACAGCATGACCGAAGGTTGATTGCATGTAGTCCTTTCCTAGCACTTCTGAAAAGAATTCTGTAATTTATTAGAATTTATTTATATTTGTTTTCAGCTCTGAATTTAATCATTACATTTAGACTGTGTTTCTAATTAGTAATGGATCACATTCATAAAAATATATTTGATTTATTCTGATACACTATACTTTCAGTTATTTATTTACTGAGGACCAATTGTCGTTCTGAGTCCATGCGTGGCCAATTTCACATGCCTTCCCTATTTGCTTGCCAGCTTGATTCTTAGTCAGAGGTTTGCAGGTGACTGGTACCTTTTAAGTTGGCCACCTACTGCTTGTTCTGTTACAGAAAAGGTAGTCTTTTACCATGCAACTTGCCAGATCAAAAGTGGTCAGAAAGCTAAAGCCTATACGAATAAGTGCTATCTGCTTCTTTATTTGTGTTCATTTAGTGTAATCCATAGTGGCCGCATAACATCCAGGGTCAACAAAAGTGATCACACAATTTACTGGTAATAACGATTTCAGTCGAATTCAAAATCAATCTAATATAACATTTTATTTGTCAGGTAAATTTGTATTATGCTAATTACATACTGTAATAATACAATCAGAAAGTCAATTCAGAGATGATACTGTAAATATACAACATCCATTACTCAAATATAAATCAAACAGTTAGAGATGCATACCTAACCAGAGAAGTAAATTGCAGCATATAAGTCTCAGTGACTCACACGATGCAACGGGGTGTCTTGGCTACAAGATCCCAATGACATTTTTGCACCTTTCCCTTAAATACTCAACTCAGAACAAAGAACTATACATTAAAGTTAATAAGTTTTACCAAGGCGACACAGTGGCGCAGTAGGTAGTGCTGTCGCCTCACAGCAAGAAGGTCGCTAGTTCGAGCCTCGGCTGGGTCAGTTGGCATTTGTGTGTGGAGTTTGCATGTTCTCCCTGCGTTCGCGTGGGTTTCCTCTGGGTGCTCCGGTTTCCCGCACAGTCCAAAGACACGCGGTACAGGTAAATTGGGTAGGCCAAATTATCCGTAGTGTGTGAGTGTGCATGGATGTTTCCCAAAGGGTTGCGGCTGGATAGGCCTCCACTGCATAAAACAAATGTTGGATAAGTTGGCGGTTGATACCACTGTGGCGACCCCAGATTAATAAAGGGACTAAGCCGAAAAGAAAATGAATGAATGAAAAGTTTCACCAAGACCTCTGTCTGGTCATATTTTAAGAACTAACCACCACCTGGGGTAAAAAAGTCATAATTGATAGACATTTCACACTTCAGTAGGACAGATTTTTCCCAAACTCAGACAATTACTATCATGACTACTCCAAAATTCAGACCATTACCAATCACACAGAGACATTTAAAATGATACCAGTCGCAACATTTAACGTTATAGATTCACAAGATGTCACTATCAGTGACCTGAGCTCTGAAGAAGTGAAAGGGGCGTCAGTGAGGGGGTCACATGATGGGTAACTAAGGCAGTTGAAGAACTTGCTCTCTTGCAGATCTGCTACTCAGAATAGAAAGTGTATTGTTCTATTGCAAGACAATTATTGTGGCCTTGTCTCATGATATTCCATAACAGTTCTCGAGGTCTAATATTATGGAGAAATTTAGCCATCCTTACACAGTGATACCTACTAATTGCGGAAATAGTCTGTTTCTGTGTTATATATTCCTTATCAGTAGTCCCACACAGAATCTGTGCGCGCATAAATCCACAGATTTCCACGTGTGTAAATTTATATTTGTTTAGTTTTTTATTATTTATTATTCTATTCTATTATTCATTCATCCATTTTCTTTTCAGCTTAGTCCCTTTATTAATCTATGGTCGACACAGTGGAATAAACTGCCAACTTATCCAGCATATGTTTTACGCAGCGGATGTCCTTCCAGCTGCAACCCATTACTGTCCATTACAATCCATACACGCTCATTCACACACATACACTACAGACCATTTAAGCATACCCAATTCACCTGTACCACGTCTATTGACTTGTGGGGGAAACCAGAGCACCCGGAGGAAACCCACACCAACACAGGGAGAACATGCAAACTCCACACAGAAATGCCAACTGACCCAGCCGAGGCTCGAACCAGCAACTTTCTTGCTGTGAGGCGATCGTGCTACCAACTGCGCCACCGCATCACCTATTATATTGTTAGATATTATTGTGATATAATAATAGTAATATTAAAATGTTCATATGATTTATTTACAATACAGTTTGTAAATTAATATTTTTGTCTTTTAGTAGATAGATTATATGAGAGACTTATATATATATAAAAAAAAGTGAATCTAATTGGATTTCCATTGTGAACATTAAATTAAAAGTAAAAAATGTATTATTTTTACTTCATATATTATGTTTTAGTCATGATACTCCTAAAATCATTCCACATAAATTCACAGATTTTTTACAAAATTATCCACAAAAATAGCAAAAAATGGCCCCAGATTTTGTCTGGCCCTACTTATCAGCTATCTTTATAGAACATCCTACAGATGTAAAGCTTTTTATACTATGCAGACTGAATATTCCATCTGCTTTAAATTGTCAGATTATAGATTACAGCAAGAAACTCATAAAATACTGTAGATCGGATCTGTCATGATATCAATTTGTAGGCCAGTCAAACGTCTAATTGTTCCCTTAGGTATGTTGAATATGTTTGATTAAGGTTATTATTAAAATAAAATACACTGTTATTTTTTCTTAAGATGGATTTCAAGCTTTGCCCCAATATGCAACAAACTGTGTCATGCCACAAACATTCTTACTGCAGCAGCTGTCTGATGCATTAGCCAAAACAATCTTTAAACATTCCAGGTGCTATTATTTTACTTAATAAAATGTTAGAAGTAAAACAATTATCATGTAGTGTTTACCAAGTCATAGTTAAAAAAAAACATATAGGCCTACCACAAAATGTTCTCATCATGTTTACAAAACTCAGCATATGTCTCCCTCTAGAGGAAATCATCTATTTTCCCCACCAAACTACTTAAAACGCTCAGAAATGACTTGCAGTAGTCTATCTAGTCCCTATGCATGATGTGTGAACAGCAATAATACTGAATCATCAATTTGGAAACATCATCAATGCAAAGAGGATATGGAATCCCCTTGAGGGTTGCATATAGCTGAGCCTTGATGGCATCAGCAAACACTTTTTTTGTGCAATGGAAGTGAGCATGAACAACACTGTGGAGCATGCTTTTAACTTGTGTCAGAAGAAGTCACCTGGGACTCCTCAAATGTGCACAAGCGGAAAATTGCATTTCTGATGGAGGCATAAAACCTTTAGTAACACCTGGCCCACTATATGTTACTAGAAAATATTAACTTACTCAAATGTAGCAAGCAGCATTTGCCATTGTATTGTGAATGTATGCAATATAAGTTCACGTTCTTTCTTTCTTTTGAGATAGATAGACAGACAGACAGACAGACAGACAGACAGACAGACAGACAGACAGACAGATAGATAGATAGATAGATAGATAGATAGATAGATAGATAGATAGA
>CAIGQZ010030829.1:848952-879438 GCA_903798205.1 Danio tinwini | reverse complement strand
GATAGATAGATAGATAGATAGATAGATAGATAGATAGATAGATAGATTCTTCGGATTTGTCATGACAACTTTCTGAGATAATTAGTATGGAAATAGATTTGTATGTGGCAATGTTGAAAAACTAGATTTTCTTTAAAATATACGCTAAAGTTTATTATTAAGCCATCTGGAGTCGTTTTTAGTCACATAAATGTATTTCCGCATCTAAAAAAAAATAATAATAAAAAATTATAATAATAATAATAATCGCCAGACCGGAATTGACGTCGGAAGAGAAGATCCCGCATAAAAACAGTATGAAGACAACTGATCGCGGTGCGCATTTTGATGCAGAGATAAAATATTCTGAGATATTCACACAAACGATGGACCACAGCTGCACAATTATAAGCCTGTGGACAGACCAGTAGACAGAACAGCAGTCAAAGAACAGTAATTGGGCTGTATTGGGAGGAGAACAGAGCAGTGAGAGACCAGTGTTAGCTTACAGTACGATAACAAAATCTTATCTGGCAACAGCAAAGCTAGTATTAATACTTACCAGTAATAAAAACTAATGAGCATTTTACAGTTATGCCACATTGACCCTATTTTTTTAATTGTAGATAAGTGAATACAAAACAACACAAAACGTCTGGAATAATGCAGAAACATGTAAACAAGGTAATTGAGAATATATATATATTTTTTATATAAAAGATTTTCAGAGCTTTTGTATTGAAATAAAAACAACATCAAATATTAAAACAATTAAAATATGTTTTAAAATGAGTCTTTTTTTTGTTTTATTTTTTGCATTGCGTATAAGATGATCCATATTGAATCCCATTTAGGCAACAATTCATAAAAAATACAATCACAAGTTGTGTTACTGTATAAGATATTTACAAATATTTACCCTAATACAATTAAACTCAAATTCAAGTTTTATTAATATTGCACAAAATCTTAAGCACTGTTAATACTCAACATTTTTACTCTTTAGATGTGACCAAGATGGCGGCACATACACATCGCGAGGCTCGTCGTCTCTCCAGTTTCTGCAATTTTGCAGTATTTTTCTTGCTCATTTCGGGTCTGTTCGTGCAGAACAGTAATGCCTTTACATCGTACACCCGACAGGAGATCTTGGATATTGGTTTGTGCATTTCGGAGAGTTTTATCAGCAATCTACGACTCATCCCAGAGATTGCCCGGAAACCCGATGCTGAGCGATCTGCCTGGCCGGGCGGAAGTGCTCGAAGGCGGCGGTGCAAACGTAAACAAAGGCGGGGGAAGCGCGGCGGGCTAAGAGCTAAGATAAAGCTAACACCACACCGGCTCTCTTTACCCAGCATCTTCCTCGCCAATGTACGGTCCCTGGTGAACAAAATGGATGAGATTCGACTGCGCATCAACCACAGCAAAAGATTATGGAACTGTAATGTCATGATTTTCACAGAAACATGGCTAAACAGCAGGATACCAGACAACGCTGCATCTTTAACTGAGCATCAAACATTCTGAGCAGACAGAGCGGCGGATGACTCCGGTAAGACCCGAGGCGGAGGATTATGCATTTATATTAACAAAGCTTGGTGCACAAACTCTGTCATCGTTGGGAGACATTGCTCTGTTAACCTGGAATTTCTGATGGTCAAATGCAGACCGTTTTATCTCCCACGGGAGTTCACCTCCACCTTTATAATCGCTGCTTATATTCCACCCGATGCTGATGCAAAGCTTGCTATGAATGAACTTCATGCAGCCATCAGCAAACAACAGACTGCTCACCCGGAGGCTGCTTTTATTGTTGCGGGGGATTTTAATCACTCAAACTTAAAGACAGTGCTCCCCAAATTCCATCAAAACATTTTCTGTCACACACGGGGAAACAAGACTTTGGACCATGTATACACAAACATGGCTGAAGCCTACGCTGTGACCCCCCTCCCCCACCTGGGTCAATCAGATCATCTTTATTTGTTTCTCACTCCCAAATACTCACCCCATATCAACCGTGTGAAGGCATCAGTGAGGACCATCAAAGTGTGGCCAGCGGGGGTAGACTTCACACTCCAGGACAGGTTTCAACACACAGACTGGAGTATGTTTGCTTCCCAGGCCACATGTGGCTCTCACACAGACATTAACAGCAACACTTCCTCTGTTCTGGAATACATCAACACCACCATTGACAGTGTTACAACCCAGAAACAGATCACCACATACCCAAATCAAAAGCCATGGATGAACAAGGCGGTGCGCTTCCTGCTGAAGGCACACAACACTGCCTTCAGATCAGGGGATGCACAGGCCTACAGCACTTCCAGGGCTAATCTGAGGAGGGCCATCAAAAAGGCCAAGCACTGTTACAAGCTAAAGCTAGAGGAGCACTTTTCCAACTCTGATCCTCGGCCCATGTGGCAGGGCATACAGGCCATCAGCAACAACAAACCCAGCCATTCCACACCCACAGCCACAAATGTCTCCTTCCTGAACGAGCTTAATGACTTTTATGCCCGCTTTAAAAAGAAACAATAATGAACCCTACATCAGGATCACTTCCTCAACCGACCACTTACCCATTACACTCACCTTCTCAGAAGTCTACACCGCACTGAGTCGGATCAATGTGCGTAAGGCTGCTGGACCAGACGATATTCCTGGGCGCGTTCTCAAAGTATGTGCAGAACAGCTTGCTGGGGTATTCACAGACATTTTCAACCTGTCCCTTAACCTAGCAGCTGTGCCAACATGCTTTAAAACCACCTCTATTGTGCCAGTGCCGAAACACTCCAGCCCAACATGCCTGAATGACTACCGCCCTGTAGCACTCACACCCATCATCATGAAGTGCTTCGAGCGGTTGGTACTGGCACATCTGAAAGACTCTCTGCCATCCACACTGGACCCACATCAGTTTGCCTACCGTGGCAACAGGAGCACAGAAGATGCAGTCTCCATAGCAGTGCACTCTGTACTCACACACCTGGACAATAAAAACACTTATGCACGAATGCTGTTTGTTGACTTCAGCTCAGCATTCAACACTGTCATACCCTAAGTTAATGATCAAACTTAGAGACCTGGATATAGACACGTCTCTCTGTAACTGGGTTATGGACTTTCTGACTAACAGACCTCAGAATGTTAGATCAGACCACATTTGCTCCACCACCGTCACACTCAACACTGGTGTACCACAGGGCTGTGTGCTGGGCCTCTTCCTCTACTCCCTTTTCACCATCGACTGTAGGCCTGTGAACAGATCCAACGCCATCATCAAATTTGCAGATGACACCACAGTGATTGGTCTAATCAGCAACAATGATGTGACTGCCTACAAGGAGGAGATACAGCATCTGGCCACGTGGTGCACCAACAATAATCTGCTCCTTAACACCGACAAGACAAAGGAGCTCATTGTGGACTTCAGGAAGGGACGAACAGGCTCACATGATCCCATCCACATCAATGGGATGGCTGTCGAGCCTGTCTCATCCTTCAAGTTCCTGGGGTCCCACATCTCCAAGGACCTTTCCTGGACCACCAACACCTCCAGCCTGGTCAAGAGGGCTCACCAGAGCCTATTTTTCTTAAGGCAACTTAAGAAAAACCAGCTGTCATCAGCCGTCTTGGTGAACTTCTACCGCTGTACAATAGAAAGCATCCTGACGAACTGTGTCACAGTCTGGTATGGAAGCTGCTCTGTTGCAGAGCGTAAGGCACTGCAGCGGGTGGTGAAAACTGCCCAATGCATCACAGGGACCACACTGCCAGCCATAGAGGACATCCAGAGGAAACACTGTCTGCGCCGAGCACGCAGTATTCTTAAAGATCCCTCTCACCCTGCTCACATACTGTTTTCTCTCCTGCCTTCTGGCAGGCGCTTCAGGCTCCCCCGGACAATAACCAGCAGACTAAAGAACAGCTTCTTCCTCAGAGCTGTCTCCCTTTTGAACTCTGCTCCCGACTGAATTTTTGCCCCCCAATACACCCCCCACTCTCCTCATAACTCAGACTCCTCATAATCACTGCACTACTTAACATTTGCACATTTAAAAATTGCACATATTCATTGCTTCATTTATTTGAACTGTACATATTGCACTGCACAAGTACATTTGTAAATTATGTACACACCCACTGTACATATACATTTGTAATTATGTTTATCTATCTGCACACTTCTGATTATTAATAGCAACCTGTACATTTATCCATCTATTTTAAATCTGTTCATAGCTAACACAACCTGTATATAATGTTCACAGTACATCCATTTGTAAATATCACCATAGTTTTTCTATAACTGCACTTTATAACTTATACCTGTATCCTGCACTTGCTGCTATTGCACTCCTGGTTAGACCTAAACTGCATTTCGTTTCCTTGTACTTGTACATGTGTGATGACAATAAAGTTGAATCTAATCTAATATAATATATGTATCTGTGAGTGTGTGTAAAAGTAGGTTACAAACATATAATACTGAAAGAAAAATAAATCATCTGACCCATTTAAAAGTAAAGTAGGCCAACATTTATGTTAGTAACACACTATCATATCTTTAATGTGTGCTTAATTGTGAATGCTGTTTAAAAAGATGTTGACAGCCTCATCCTTGTAAACCCACTGCAAGGATCTAGAAAAGAGAGCAAATGTAGTGGAGAGTTCTGCATTCTCTTCGAGCCTGTGATGACCTCCAGTATTCCACAGTTACAGACGCCGTGAGGGCTGATACATATATGCTGGGGAAATAATGCAAATGTTTAAATCAACTTTATCAATCATGTATATTTCAAAATTTACCATATGATTTTATCATACAGAATACCCAGCCACATTTGCAGACCCCTGGATAGTGAACTGCATACCATCTCAAAAATATAAATTGTACCCATTATAAGTTGAGCATGTGACAACAAACTTCAATTTTCCAAATGTTTTTTGTTTTTCTGCTACAAGATGAATATTCCTGATATGTGAATTTAAAGTGCCTTTCCTCATTGACAGGACAGAATATTTGTTATTCTCCCTCAAGTGGTTTCAAACCTTATTGACTTTCTTCTGTTGATCACAAAAGAAGATATTTAAAAAAAAGCTGAAAATCCTGTAACTATTGACTTTTATAGTAGGAAAAACAGATACTAGGGAAGTCAATGGTTACACGATTCCAATATAAAAACGGAAAGTCAAAAATAGTGTTTGAGTTTTATCTGTCTGCATTATATAGAGATATTCTAGTAATTATTTTCCCTTCTAGTTTTTGTAAACAGATAATACCATGTATAATTAAGATAGGGGAAATAATACTACCTGAGTTTACTCTGTGAGCCAAAGTGAAGCACAGTTGAGCGAGAGGCCTGTGGAGAAAAAGCCTTTAGCTCCGGGTCAGCATCACTGCTGCAGATGTGTCTCCCAAAGCCTTATAAACACACTACATGACAATAAATTATTAATTAGCTGAGCAAACAAAGTCACTACACTGTAACTATACAAGACATTTATAATATTAGCAAACTGATGGTACCAGTGGTCTTATCATATGCTTACATTTTACACGGTTTAAAAAAGCATATTTAATATGCTATAGGTTACAAGCTAGCAGCAGTGCTGTACTGTAGGCTACTCCAACGTAAACACATTGCGTTGCTTCTAATTACTCAAATAATTATGCTTACTGATTTGAAAGTTGACAAATATAAAAGAAAAACGAGTTGTCTTACCGTGTACAGTTCTCGTTTTCATCGAGCTGCACCTCTGACTGATCCAGGTATGTGTTTTTCACAATTTTCGCATCAGCTTACGGTCTTATCGGATTCATCCTTACACAAACACAAATGAACGAAAATAACAACGGGAAACTTGTGGACTCGATATGCTGACAGGCTGGAGTTTGTGCAGCCCCCATACATGCAATAATATACCACGATAATGATAAATAACACCAAAATTAACAACCTATGCTACTCTGCTTCACTGTAAACAGCGCGTGCCTGTCAAATAAGTCCCCAATCTGATGTCACCGGGGTGCTTAGAAAAAATTTTCCGGAAGTGGAAAAACAGACACATTTTCTTTAAAATGTGTGCCCTTGCTCTTTGTAAAACATTTTAATATGGTATTTTATGGTATTATAGAGTATTTTCACAAACGATTCTACCTTTTTTGAAAATAATGTTTTAACCTACAATATGCCCTTTAAATGTTTTATTTTTGGTTGTTTTTTGTTGATTTTTTTTTCACCATGAACTATAGGACCACATGTGCACCTGGACTACCTTGCCAACATTTTAAAACTAGTAAACTACACAATTTGTGTGCCTTGGCTACTTTGCAGATCAGCTTTACTGTGACCTAGGCTATGTGAGCTTGATGTACTTTAACTACTGGATTAGCATTAAAGGGCACCTATGGTGAAAAATCTACTTTTCAAGCTGTTTGGACAGACATATGTGTAGGTACAGTGTATAGACCATCATATGGGGGTGATATAAACACACCCAGTCCTTTTTTTTATTATTTAACAACATAAAAACGGTGGACCAATTTGAGCGGTTTTGAGACCGAACGCAACTTGACGTAGTAGTGCGGTCCCGCTGCCCACCGAATTGATTGACAGCTGCGTATTAACATGTCTCCGTAGTAACATGTATAATCATATCAACAACACAGGACATGTGCAAAGCAACCGTGAATAAAAGGTCTGTTCAGTTTAGGATCATCAATCATCATCAAATGTAATCAAGACTGAGTTTTACAAATTAAACATATTTTAAAACAGTGCATGTGTGTAATGAATTACAGATTTAACTTCATATTTACTTTATCACAACAGCCATGTGTCAGAACAATTATAAAAGAAGACACTTCAATCCTGGTTTGTGGACATTAAATCAGGTTTATTTTTGTACATTAACGTTACAGATATCCATACAGCAGTGGATATTAACCTGTATCCGGTCACATTTGCGTGCAAAGACTGTATGCGAGACTGTACGCATCGCTGTATGCGAGTGTGTTTGCGCGCGCGCAAACTTTAACAACATTGTGTGTGACTTATCATTGCAGCTCCACAACAAATGCATCAAATAATCATTGGGAAAATTCTTACTGTAGTATTCCTCACAAACGTTATGTGAGATCTGCTTCATTTACGTCAGTGAGTTGTCTGAGGCAGCCGAGGGCGGAGACTGAGGCACGCTGACAGGCACGTGGGAACAGTGAGCAGGGAGGACTAGCCTTAAAGGCCCAGTACACAAAAACAGCAAAAAGCTGTTTAGAGCTATAAAATACAAACTAGTGAAAGCTATAATAAATAATCTGATGGGTGTTTTGAGCTGAAACTTTACAGACACATTCTGGGGACACGACAGTCTATTAAATCTGGAAAAAGGGCTAACCTTGGTGCCCTTTAAAATCACACAATATGGGCTCTATTTTAAATATCTAGCCACATGGTCTAAAGTGTATGGCGCAAAAGCATTAAAAGCATGTCCGAATCCACTTCTGCTATTTAAAGGACAGAAAAATACAGTTTGTGCCAAAGCGCATGGTCTAACAGATTTATGCTTATTCTCTTAACGAGTTATGGGTGTGTTGAGCATAATGTGCATTAAACTAATCAAAGTCTCATCTTTCTTTCCCTTTAAGAGTCAGTTGCATCGTGCCATGATGCATTTGCTATTTACATGGCGGACTTTGTTAATGGAAAAAGTGAATGCTTTACTAACGAGAAAGCAGTTAAACAGATCATCTGCAGCGCGAGGATAAAGAATAAGCCTCATCCATTCTGCCTCTTTAGTTGCTCTTTACTTTAACTCATTTTTTTACTTCTTCACTTTAGTGGATAAGGAAACAATTTGTACGCACTCCACTGAAGACATCCATCAGCCTACATATTTAATTTCATTTGTTAAGCGCAAAGATTTGTTTAAAAACTAATTCAATTCTAATTATCCAAACACACATCCTATTCCCCATATGGTCCGTAACCCTAAAGGTGGACAAATCTAAACCTGTTTTTTATTAAAAGAAATATAAATATGCATATAATAAATAATATTGCTAATAATAGTATTATGGGTGACGCAGTGGCGCAGTAGGTAGTGCTGTCGCCTCAAAGCAAGAAGGTCGCTGGTTCGAGCCTTGGCTGGGTCATTTGGCGTTTCTGTGTGGGGTTTGCATGTTTTCCCTGCATTCGTGTGGGTTTCCTCTGGGTGCTCTGGTTTCCCTCACAATCCAAGACATGCGGTACAGGTGAATTGGGTAGGCTAAATTGTCTGTAGTGTATGGGTGTGTGGGGATGTTTCCCAGAGATGAGTTGCGACTGGAAGGGCATCCGCTGCGTAAAAACGTGCTGGATAAGTTGGCAATTCATTCCGCTGTGGCGACCCCAGATTAATAAAGGGACTAAGCCGAAAAGAAAATGAATGATTGAATAATAGTATTATACAAATGCAAATTGTCATGAATAAATTGAAAAAATTCCCCTGAGATGAAGGTATGGAGGTATGGTTTTTATATTTATGTAGAAAATAACAATTTTTGCAACATTTTAATCTTTAATTATTATTATTATTATTATTTTTCATATGTAAATATAGTTTGTGTTGCTGTACATCCTGTGTGTATTAGGCAATGTGTAAGTGTTTGGAAGCACATAGTTGCATAACTAACACGCTCTGCGCTGGACTTTAGACCAGCTTTCAGTTGGTCAATGGCACAGTCTATATCAGTTCTTTAAATAAGCAACATGCCAACAATGCCCTTTAAAACACCTCCCTTCTAGACCAGCCCACCCATGAGTGCAGAAACTAACACAAATGGATTTGCTATTTAAACAACGTGGTGCAAAACATGGTCTTAAAATAGCAACAAACCTCTGATGTAAAAAAAAAAATAAAAAATTAAACCCAGCAACTACCTAAACAACATTTAATGAAAACAATGATTATATCATTTCCATAGTGTGTAGCTAATTATATACATAGCACCCACAAAATGAAAATCCTACACAAACATTAACACAAGAAATGTAATGAAGAGCCCAAACATTCATAATGACTCTCTCAATGTTGCTCAAGGGAACCGAGATCTGTAAACAGATCTGGAATCCTTACTTTACGAACATAGGCACTCCTTGAGAGAAACCACAAATGGAGAAAAGGGTTCCACAGCCTTAGATGTCATTGAGGACACACTGAGCAACAATTGAGTAAGTGTTTTAGATTCCACTATATAAAAAACAAGAACTGAGACCACACCCAACATTTAAAACATAGCATTTACAGTCACATTCTAAAAGCCTGATTGCAAGTGATCCATGTCAAACATTGGATGATATTTTAGCTGTTATTTTAGCTGCACCAAGAGTCTGTATTCCACTTTTTTTTGTCTATAATTACTTAATCACACTTTTACTGTTGTGTAGGAATATGATTATTAATGTGTAGGAAACTAAACAGCATGGAGCTTTCCTGAATATTTAGAATTTGTAATAAAATAAAAGGATAACTTAAAGAGAAAAAAATTTAGCAGGCCTATCAGAATAGTAGCATGGACGTCTCATCTTCTGGTTCGGGCTCAAGTGCGCTTTGCATTCACACTACAAATGTACCATGCCTGAGCCCAAGTGACCTCTTCCAGCCGGGCCAGGGCCGGCCAACTGAACCGTACCTGACCTGAGCCAGATTCAGAGCACTTACACTTTTCAAACGATCCGGGAAACGTGCCTGGGCATGGTTCAAACAGCATAGTGTGAGTACGCCCTTACACTCTTGGTAGGATTTTGTTTGAAAAAAAACAAAAAGGCAGAACAACTTTAGTTCTTATAGCACGCACACACTTGTGGTCGTGGGCCACACTACATTTTTTGATCTCACATTTTCTGTCTTTATGTCTACTTTAAAATTTCTTTCAATTACAAGAAGTGTGTCATAAATACACAAGTAGTCAGGTGCAAATGTATATATCGAGCCAGAAAGTAAACATGAACTAGTAAGACAAGGACAGCATTATGGAAAATTAAGTACTGTAGAAAAAGCACAATTCAGCAGTCGAGAAAAATGCATTGCTGCCTCCTCCCCTGGGATACAAGGAGTCATGTGTCCATTAAAGGCCAAATCCACTGTTCCCTAGCTCATTCACCGAGAGGCAAGGGATTGAGACAGGTGACACCACAAATAATAAGAATTTCAAACACCACAGAGTCACAAAGGGAAGTGGCTGAATGTTTCAGGCAGCTACCTGGACATACCTTTTCAATGGTCAGTATGTGCAATTGATGGATGCCAAATCCATATCTAAACACCTGAGGAACCTTTTTCAGTGCTACAGAAATTGCAAGATGTTCCCCTCAATCCTGCTGCAGGCTTTGTGTGACCACAGAGCCAAGTTTATTCATGTCTCTATTGGACTGTCAGGCTCCTTCTGTTAATCCAGGGCCAGGAGTTTGTCTTTATTTTTGCCAAAAAAAATACTAATAAACAATGCAAACTAATGAAGAATGATGTATAACATACCTGTAGGTTCTCATGGTTACCATTGTTTATTTTTTTTCTAATCATCTAATCATAATTTTTGACCAACTAACTTGGTTACCATTTGAAAGTACACATACATCTGAAAGACATGAGCTCATTTACATGCTTTATATCATAATAACTGTCATAATTTTGTATGATGTTGATGTATTTGGTCAAATCTGCTACTCTGCTGCTTCTTTAATTATTAGCAAAGAACAAGTACAGAGATCTGTTACTGCCAGTATATTCACAGACATGCTGTCTGAAAATAAAACACACTGTAGCAGTTCTACACAGAGGTGGAGGTAGGGTTGAGGAGGGTCTCAGCAAATACACTGAGGAATTTAAATTTTAAAGAGAAATCGCATTGGCTACTGAGACGACAGCAACCAATCGCATGCATCTAGTAGGTGCAGATTAGATATAACCTATTAGTCTGTGAACCAAATAGAGTTTCATGACAGAACTTTGTATTTCTGCCATGACAACCCTCTAAAGGCTGATTTATACTTCTGTGTCAAGCGCACGTGTATGCTACGGCGCAGCCTACGCGTGGACGCATAGCCCCTCATTGACGTTTACGCAAACCTCTCAAATAAATGTAATGCGTACGCCTAGCGCAAGCTCTGTGATTGGTCACCTTGGTAGCGCAGATGAGTGTGGGTGTAGGTGAGAGCTGCGCGCCCGATGCAGCGAGTGTTTACAAGTGTGGAGTTCCGTGAAGGAACTCTGGATGGAGACTGTTGTTTTCTGTTTACTTTATGATTAAAGTTGTTGCACGTCCGTTGGTTCCAACCTCAAAATGAGCGAATTTGAGCCACTTGTACATTAAGGAAGTGTTCAAGTGCTTGAGTCGTGGGTCATGCCAATCACTTGACGCAGAAGTATAAACCAGGCTTAAGAGATTTACTATGTTAATACATATGTACATGGCAATGTTGATGTGTTTGCCTGTTCAACCACATGAGCAAGCATAAATGAAACAAGTATAATGACATTCATCGTACAACGTTGTTTAAATGAACCAAGATGGTTGAACAGAGCCTGGATACTGACTCATTTCTCAAACAGAGGGTCATCCACATTTGCTGCACTACAAAAATAAAACACTAATGGAGTTACCTTTCCACAGCCTCAAACGCAGATCCGCTCTTACTGTGTTAAGGTTAAGCAAGTGTTTTAGTGTTATAATCATCAAATTAATATAATCATATTAATGTTTGTGATTGTCAATCACATAAAACACATACAAGATGCAAAATATGGTGAACAGCATGAAGGATGGTGTGTTATTGGTCAGTGATGCAGTGTACAGCTGACTTAGCCAACACATTAGCATAGCTTATACTGTAGAACACTGCTCAGAACAAGCTGAATGTGTCAAAAGTTTAAGCAGCCAAGCATGGCATCCATGTATATAACCTCTTTGAAGAACTTAAGTAAATTTAATCTAGTTAGATAAATTAATAACTTTGTTAAATAATTTTTTGTTTAATAATATACTATGGCAATTTAATCATGTCTCAAATCAAAAGGACTGATTTATTTTTATCTTTTGCTGGCTTTTTCATGTCTAAACGTTGATGTCTTTCATGTTTTTGCACCCTAGGCAAGATTATGTATTGTAGCTAAGGTCCAAACAAACCTAGAACAACTTATTTCCTTGTAAGTCTTTTGCAAATTGAATGTTAAGTATAGAAAATCTGACCACACTTTTGATATTCGAAATATTCACAAACTTCCATAAAAAAAAAAAAACAACAAAAAAAACAACAACAACAATTACATTTTCAGAGCTTGGACTGCCTTTGTCTTTTTGTCACAGTGTCTTTATTCACTTTTTTTAAGGTGCCATATACATCATTATCTCAATAAGTTAAATTGTTCTCTGATATTTACATAATAGGTATATGGCTAAGGTAAGTTCAAAACATCTTCAGAAACATTTTATATGTGCATGTATTACTCCATAAAATAACCCTAGAATCAGAAGTTACATACTGACTGTATTTGGATGGGTTGTGAATATTAATGAGCTCCGCTCTGACGTGTCTGTCTGGGAGAGCTTCATGCACACGCTGAACATTGGACAATAAAGTAGATTCCCTTTTTTTTACTTATTTTACCAACATGGAATAAACTCTTAAATTGAAACACATCAGAGTAACAAATTTTGCTCATGGAATCTGATGTGAATAAAGGCTAAATTGTAATTAAACTTGATAAAAGAGACAAAACTATATGAATTGTGTTATGTTTTAAGCTGTAATGCCAAAGAAAACACAGTCAGTAATTACTATCAACCTCTGCATGAACAGATGATGTTTAATAAATAAGGCTGTCAACATTAGCGTGTTAACTCAAGCGATTGATTTTAAATATTTAATGCGTAAAAAAAAAAATTACGTATTTAACGCAGTTGCAGTTATTTTTTATTTCCTGTTGTGGCCGACGTGTATTCAGGGCCAGCGCGTCCATAGAGGCGACCTAGGCGGCCGTTCCTCACTTTCATCCGCGAGACCCACCCCCTCCCTCCCGGTCCACACTTTCATCCGCGAACCGGTCACTTTCAGGTTGAGGGTGGCGTGATTACCTTTCGCATAGAGCGCCAGTTCAGCTTGCTCCAGCCCTGCGTGTGTTTAATGTGCAAAGAAATATGGAGAAGACCAAGGAAAACGCTTTTAAAGGGAAAGTTTCAGTATAAAACAATTAAGGTCACATCACCTGAAGGGAGTGCTCTGTACTGCGCGTTTTCTCCCTCTCTCTGTGCGCATGTGCGAATGTGCGTGTGGCAGACGGTGCGGTAGAAGTGTGCTTGTAAGAGGTGGAGGTGTGCGTGTTTTTTTTTTTTTCCAATCTTTACCCTCTCTCTCAATCTATTTACGTAATTATAACTTAAGAGGTTGCTGGTAAACATTTTATGTTGTTTGTAAGGGCGGTGTTTTTCCTTTTTTGGAACGATGGCAGTTACCGACTCTGAGGTGTTTGAGTCATTAACGCGGTGTCATGGAGTGAAAGTGGCGTCACATTTTATTTTACTTTCGAGTTGAGGGCAGGCGGCATGATTGCCGTTCGCCTAGAGAGCCAGTTCAGCTTGCTCCAGCTCTGCGTGTGTTTAATGTGCAAAGAAATATGGATAAAACCAAGGAAGCGCTCTTAGAAGGAAAGTTTCAGTATAAAACAACTAAGGTTGCATCACCTGAAGGGAGTGCGCTGTGCTCTCGTGCTCTCGTTCTCTCTCTCTCTCTCTCTCTCTCTGTGTGCGTGCGTGCGTGCGTGTTGTGCCCTGATAATGTCAATAGACTGGACTGTCTTAGCAACTGGCTAAATGTTAAGGAGGACTGAGCTAAATTGTTTCTACTTTATAATTAATGTTCTCAACTCGCAATTGTACTTTATTATTATTATTATTATTATTATTATTATTATTATTATTTTCCAATTTCCATATTTGCAATGCCTGCATTTTTTATTTTTTTAATTAATCATGATTAATCACAAAAAAAGGTGTGATTAATTAGTTAATTTTTTTAATCAATTGACAGCCCTATAATAAACCATATGTTGACTTTGTGCTGCCGCTTTCAATGCCATCAAAAAAAAAGTGACTATCAAATGTACCACCGTTTGTTAAAGATGACTTCCTGGTAAATATATTGTCTCGCTACGGAAAATTGGTTTCACCAATTAAAAAAATAACACTTGGGAACGTGTCTCCACTTTTGAAACATGTCCTCCTTTAGGAGATTTGCATATATGGTAGTGAAAGATAACGCTGAACTTAATGTGTCTTTCAATTTTCGAGTGAATGATTTTGATTATTTATGCCACAACAGATAAAATGAGATGTTATTACTGTGGCAGAACAGGTCATTTGGTGCATTTGGAGGAGGGTATAGGAAAGGTGCAAACAGTTCTACCTGAGGCTAAAACAAACTGTTAGCAGAGATGTTGAGAGACAATTGCCTAATGAGTTAATTGTGAATGATGCCGTATCAGAGACAGTGTGGTTTCTCCTTCTACTTTTGAACAACACAGTGAAAATCTTGATATAGTGCAAGAAAGTGAGATGCAGATAATTAGTGTTGAAGGTAATAAAAATGCAGCTGACGTAGTTCATGACACAACTCTTATAGAAGGATTGGATTCACAGACACAGTCTTTTAAAGTGCCTTTAAAAAGAAAGAAAACTGATTGTGCTTTGAAAGTGGTCAAAAGAGTAGGCAAAAGAAGAAGAGGAAGAAAGTGATGAGGATTCATCTGAGGAAGAAAGTGATGAGGATTCATCTGATAACAGTAGCGTTCTTTCTCAAACTGAGTATCAAATTGGAGACTATGATGCACAAGATATTAGGCATTTTCCTAAAGTGACAAAAAAAAAAAAAGGAATGTAAAGACAAAGTTATTTGTGGATAATGTCCAGAGTTTTATGAGTAAGGGCTGTTTTACAGACAGAAGTTTTTCGGTTGAATAAAATTGTCAGAAAAATTAGCAATGGTTTAAGAAATAATGATGAAGTGTAAAGTGTTGATATCCATGATCCTTGTCTCTATGCTTGTATGTTTTTTTGCCCTTTATTATTACAAGCATGAGCAACATTAATATTGCATCTATGAATGTCAATGGTGCACGGGATGCAAAAAAACATGCAGCAATTTTTGAATTGGTTAAAGAAAAGAATATTGATGTTGTTTTACTACAAGAGACACATAGCGATGTAAAAATGAAGCATTGTGGGTCATGGAATAGAATGGACTCTTTTTGAGTCACAATATTTTTTTCATTCACTGAGGGCTGAGTCAGGGAACATACTGACTGAAGAAAATGAAATTTGTAAAATAATTGTTACATTTTACAAAGAGTTGTATAGAAGTGAACTCCAAGTTTGTCAATTTTAGAAAATTTACCTCAAGTTTCTGTTAAATCTAATTAAGATAAGTGGTATTTTACGACTAAATGAGTTAGAGAAAGCACTGCAGAGTATGCAGCCTGGGAAAGCTCCAGGTATAGATGGACTCCCAGTTGAGTTTTTAAAAGTTTTTTGGTTTGTGTTGGGGGAGGACCTACTTGAGGTTTTAAATGTTTTGTAAAAGGCACTTTGCCTTTAAGCTGTCACAGGGCGATTCTTACCCTCCTACCAAAAAACGGAGATCTCACACCTGCGCATTTACAATCCACAAAAGCCTGGCAAAATAAGAATTGTTTGTGCTGAGTGTGAAAATGTCTCTCTCAAACAGGTGTTGCATAAAGGCCCTGATTTAAATAGCAGTCTTGTAGGTGTGCTTTTGCGCTTCAGGACTGACCTATATGCTGTTACGGCTAATGTGGAGCAAATGGTTTCACAACTTTAGAGTCAGAGAAGACCATCGCAATTACCTGTGCTTCCTGTGGTTCCATGACCACAACTTGGACGGACAAGTGGAAGAATTCCACCTGACTGTTTATGTGTTTGGAAATTGCCCATC
This sequence comes from Danio tinwini, assembly GCA_903798205.1. Lineage (NCBI taxonomy): Eukaryota > Metazoa > Chordata > Actinopteri > Cypriniformes > Danionidae > Danio > Danio tinwini. The sequence goes on along the minus strand of CAIGQZ010030829.1, from coordinate 863,464 downwards.
ACCATCAGTTGCCATTTACGGACTCAAGAGAACCTCTGAAAAAGGAGAAGAGGAATATGGCAGTGATGTGAGGGAATTTATAGAGCGCCATTTTTATGTTGATGACGAGCTAAAATCATTCACCTCTAAGACTCAAGCTATTGATGTGCTACGTAAAACGCAAAAAAATGCTGGCTCAGTCTAACATTCGCCTACACAAGATTTCATCGAATAGTCCTGTCGTTACCAGTGCTTCTCCACACGTCCCACAGCTACCCATCAAACAAGTTTTTGGCAGAACAGAGTCATGGCGTATTGTAGCTGGATTACTCAATGATCTAGAGGCGTTACACAAGGCCTTCTGGTTCGTTGATGGTCTGACTCAGCTCTCAGTGGCAGGCAAACATTATAGAGGCGGAGCCAGCAGCTGCTATACCCGTGGAGGTTGTGGCCTCAAATTCAGCGCCTACAAGTAGAAGTCACTTTCCGGGTTTCCTTTTTGGAATCACTATTGCCTCTTTCCAGATTTCAGGTAACTTTCCCTCCTTCCATATCTTATTATACATCTCCAAGAGCTTCAACATTGATCTTTCCTCCAACTTCTTTAGCATTATATAACATACCTGATCTTTACCTGAAGATGTAGGTTTCACTTTGTTATTTGCTCTTACCATCTCTGCCAATGTAAACGGATCATTTAATTCATTTTCTGTTTCTTCCTTCCTATTAATCTTATGAGAGTGCTGCTTCAATGTTACTGTTCTTCTCCTCCTCCCTTCCTCTGATAAATTTTCTGATCCATGTACCTTAACAAATGCTTCTGCTATTATCTCTGCTTTCTCCTTATTTGATGTTGCTATTTTCTCTTCAGTAACTATTACTGGGTATTCCCGCTGCCTTCTGTCTCCTCCCATCCTTTTTATCATTCCCCATACTTCTCCTACTGGTGTAGTTCTTCCTATTTCCTCACAAAATTCCCTCCAACTTGTTCTTTTTGCTTGACGTACTGTTCTTCTGACTATTGCTTGAGCTTTTTTATACTTGATAAGATATTGCAAATTATGTGTTATTTTAATTAATCTGAAAGCTTTATTTCTATCTCTTATTTCTAGATTCCTTCTGATTTGTCTTGCTGTTGAGATTCCATAACCACTTCACTTTCTTTGTTTTCTTTTCTCCTGACATTTTAACCGCTTCAGCATATGTGATTTTTTTCTCCACTCTTATCTTTTGTATATTTGTCTCTCTCTTCATTACTTCACACCCACTGATTGCCACATTGTGACAACCTCCACAATTGCAACATTTAGGTTGAACTTCTGCTCCACAGTTTCCATATTCATGATCCCCTCCACACCTTGCACACCTTCTTTGTCTATTACAGAGTTTTGCTGTGTGTCCAAACCTTTTAGCAATTATAGCACCTCAATGGTTTTGGTATATACAATCTCACTGGATAACTCATGAATCCAAGAAATACTTTCTTTGGCACTGCCACTTCATCAAACTCCAATAACACAGTTTTACTGTCTTTAACATCTCCATCCTTTTTTGTTTTCATTCTTGTAACATTCACAACTTTTGCTCCTTTTATATCCTTTTTCATTTCTTCTTCTGATACACTGAATTATATTCCTGTGATCACCCCTCTAGCTACACTTTTCCTCCCCATTCCCACCCTTGCTGTATTTTCCACCTAACATTTGATCACATCCTTCATTTTCAGGGCTTTCTCCATTTGCCCAGCATCAGCACATCTTATAAGTATGTTTCCATCATTAAGGATTTTTGCATCTGCCCTATTTTATTTGCCAGGCTTGTCGTTAACCCAAATGGGTTTGCTTTCTTTATAATCTCTTGGTTCGTTCCATTAAATCTGATCACCACTTCATATTTCTCTACTTTTTCTTTCTGAAAAGAGTCCATTCTTTCATCATCTATTTCTGCCTTTTCTCCATCTTCACTTCTTACTCTTTTATTGTTTTTATCACTCATCCTAACATTACACCTCCTTCCCCTTCCACTACTATCATACCACTCCTCATTATAATCCATATCTCCCCACCTACCTTCCTCTGATCCATTCACGGAGTTGTTGTGCACAACCGCAAGTCTCTTTTAATAAATGTTTAAATCCGATTTTAAATTTCCCTCCAACTAGCAAAACCAACGCTCACGATCAGACACGTCAGTCTTCCGCCTTCGTCAACCTTTTTCGTCTGTCCAGGAAATTACTAAACGAAGTATAATATTACACAAACTAAAAGTATTCCTTTTTACAAATGAAGGCGATTAATTAATTAAATTATGAATTTCACATTTTAACTAAATGAATATGCTAAACAAATATTCAAAGAAGATATTCCAAAGTGAAACTTCTTAAAAGGCAACACCTATTGTTAAAGTTATTCATCAAAATAATTTAAGTTTAAAAACTGATACAGTATGGAGAAAGAAGTTAAAGATTAATAATGAAAATAAGCCTGCTTGGAGAGCCATTTACAAACCACCATTAATAAACAAGATTTGTGACTTACAATGGCGAATCTTGCAAGGAGCCTTTGCAGTGAATGCCTTTGTATCTATTTTAAATCCCAATGTAAGTGATAAGTGTTCCTTCTGTTTAAAAAGAGAGACTTTCTTTCATTGTTTTATGGACTGTAATCCTCTTTTTGAATTGTTAAAAGGTCTTTTTTTATTATTATATATTTGTTTTACTAAGCAAGATTTTATTCTTGGGTTTCTGTATAGTCCGAAGGAAAAGTTAAAATGTCATGTTCTTAATTTCATTGTAGGACAAGCTAAATATGCCCTTAAGCCCAGGACATACTCCTCTGAATGTTCTAAGGTGGCATTTGTTATCTCACTCCTGACTGGTCGGGCACATGACTGGGGTGTGGCTGTATGGGAATCCCAAGCCTGGTGCTGTTCAGATTTTTCAGCATTTAAGGAAGAGATGATTAAAGTTTTTGATCGTTCTGTTTTTGGCAAGGAGGCTTCTCGGCTGCTGGCATCCCTTAAACAAGGAAAGCGTTCTGTGGCAGATTACGCTGTTGAATTTAGGACCCTGGCCGTAACATGTAATTGGAATACTGAAGCCCTGACTGCTCCTTTTCTGGAGGGCCTCATGGAGGAGGTGAAGGATGAGATTTATGCGCGTGAACCTCCGGACTGCTTGGATGAACTCATCAGCTTGGCCATTCGACTGGACGCCAGGATGGAGTTACGGCGTCGTGTACAGGGCCTGTCAGTCCAACCCAAGTCTGAAACACCGGTTCCCATCTCTCTTCCCGTGGCCATGGACACAGTAGATGATGTTGAGCCTATGGTCTTGGGTTGTTACCGCCTGACCGCCAAGGAGAGACAGCGACGCCTGGGGGCAGGTCTCTGCCTTTACTGTGGCAGGCAAGGCCATCAAGCAGCTTCCTGTCCTTTAAAAGCCATCGCTCGTCGGTAGCCAGGGGAGTCCTGGCGAGCGGTACCTCCATCTCCCCAGGTCAGGGTTCACGTACTCAATTGATTGTGTCTGTCATTGTTGACAACAGATACACCACTTTTGACGCTCATAAACTTTTGAGGGGTTTGCATCTTTAATAAACTATGACAGTTCGTGTTCATTGAAAAGTAAGAATGATTAAAAAAATCCATAAGAAACAGTCCCGTAAAATTGACGTTGCATCTTAAGGGCGTACTCACACTATGTACAGTTGCTCTAAACCAGGCTGAAGCACACTTGTCCCCCTTCCAGCCTCAAGCCTAAGCACGATTACGTCATCGACAATGCGCTGTTCAGTAAGAGCTCTCGCTCAGCAGTGGAGATTTCTTTAGTTATATCGATTTAGTCATTTTGGATGCTGTGACACACAGTCAAATATTTCGCCGAACAGATCAGCCACTTTTGACGCTCATAAACAATCATAAAGTCCTCGTGCTGCAGGATTTAGGAGGTTTGCTAAAGGCACAGCTGTCGTGCATTTAGGGGTTTGTGTCTTTAATAAACTATGACAGTTTGCATTCATTGAACAGTAAGAATGATTAATAAATCTATATGAAACAGTCTTTTTAAAGTGATGGCCCGCCTTCAGTTTCAGGTTGGGCGATGTCGACCAATTTGGCTTTAGACGATGTCTAATGTGAAACATCGCGATAGACGTGGCATCATCATCATAGGCGGTGGTGAATGAATTATTTAATACTTAATTATGTATGAATAATTAATTAATTTATAACAAATTAATTATTTGTAGCCTACCATTTCAACTACCTGACCCACATGGTCTTTGTTTTACTCATAACCAAATCATAAATAAATAAAGATAAGTTACACACAAATTACCACCTGTTAATTACTTTTTCTGCAGGACTCTGGCATGAATAGGCAGAGTAATTTGTGTCGTTATTATAGCATCCACAAACGTGGTTGGTAAAAAAGGTGCACAACCAACAGCAACCAACCAACAGTATCTGCGGTTTTCACTAAAATTACTAAGTACAAGCGTGAAAGCGAAAGATTGAAGCAGTGTACTGATGCTGTCACATGTTACCTGATAGATTCAAAAGACAGAAGAGTCATTAGATAGAGACAAGATTAATTCAATAGCATGTTTAACAACTATAGTGTGACGCCATCGAGCAGTACATCCTTTATAAACTGTCTGACGTGCACTGCTCTCTGGAGCTCAGAGGAGCACATGACAGTGTGTGTGTTCAGAAATGCTAGATGAAACACCAGTGTGGATGTAAATCATTTTCGATCGAAAATTTTAAAACTAAGACATATTAGTGTAAACGGGGCCTAAGTGTGTATTTTTCACAAGCGGGTTTGCGACGGGGGCGGGTCGGAGGATCGGCGATGCCGGCTCAGCATTGTGATGTCTATCGGCCAACGGCCATCGACCCAACCCTACTTTGCACTCACACTACAAGCATACCGCACCAAAGCCCAAGTGAACAGCGTTATGGCACACCTCTTCCAACCGGGCCAGGGCCATCTGAACCACGCTTGAGCCAGATTTAGAGCACTCAGCGCCCTAAGTTTCGCACTCAGGCACACTTTGCACATCCCGTGCCAAAGCCCAACCGAACCGTACTTCAGACCACCAACTTTCAACTGGGCCAGAGCCAGCCAGGAGCACTCACACTTGCCCAGGCATGGTTCGGAGAGCCTAGTGTGAGTACACACTTACCTTTTTGTGGCTGAGATTTGGCTTATGGTTGGTGATAGTAATCCTTTCTCTGAACATGCTCCTCCTAATTTTAACTTTTGCAATTATCTCCATGTTTCTATGGATAATGATTACCATGTTAGGCTAATTTAAAAGTACAAATTCCCGATTAGCCTTGCATTTTCCTTTATCTTCATCATTATCTTATTTCAAACATAATTTTACTTATTCTTGTTTCATGTCTGATTCCATAACACAATATTTAAACACAAACGTTTGAGAGAGAAAAAATACATACTAGATGTAACAGTTTTGACAGTCTTTTGTGTGGTTACTATGGATATCGCACATTGATAAGTGTTTATTAAAACAGTTACAGTAATTCAATCAAGGTCAAGTTCTATACCTTTTATAATATAGAATGAAATACTTTTGTACATAGGTTTTTGAATTAGTACATTTTAGTACAAATTAATCATATTGCACTTACACTACCCCAGCAAACATGCCAGTGTGGGCCCACTGTGGGTAAGTGTGGGTTTACTGTGGGACACTGTGGGCAGGACAATCCCACAGAAAAACACATGTGGGCCCCATGTGGGGTAGCCCATGCGGGCCCCAAAAATATTTTCCCATTTGGGGCCTACATGGGTTTTTCTGTGGGCAAGCCCACAGTGGGCTTTCCCACAGAAAAACCCATGTGGGCCCCATGGACTGCTACGCTACGCTAAACAGGCTGTGTCTGTAGCTCTCTGTTGCATAGATTCGCAATTTGCATTTTTATTATCAAATACCTCCACTTTCGCTAAATACTACTTAGGGGAACAATCCCTAAATACATTTTTTTTACAACATTTAGCACTTTATAAATAAATCTACTTTAAAAACGTTCTGTCTCTCGAGCATCCGCCTGTTGTTTGTAGCTTTGGCCTGCTAGCATCGCTAGTCAGCTAAAGCTACCGACTGCTTTCATTCCCTAATTTTCTCACTTACTGGCTTGCTCGTTTACCCTGTACGATGTCGCTTGTGTCTCTGTCTTTGTGTGCAGGAGAGACATCGATGGAGGCGCTGGACATGGAGCTGGGAAGGCTGGATGAACGCATCCGCCTTCTGCAGGTGAGGCGCACTGAACTCACGGCGCAGCGAGCCTCGCTCGCTGTGTCCCGTGTGCCAGTCCGCTCATCTGAGGTAAGTGCACAATACAGCCGCGACACTCCGTCCACTTCAACCCCACGTGTTTCTCTGTCCAGGCCCAGCGCACCTAGGACGCGGTGTGCCCAGGGGTCGTTCACGCCGACACCCGGCTACCACGGCCCCTGGGTGCAGCCGCGTAGGGTGCTCAGGAAGCCCCGGGGCAGAGAGTCTCCTCCTCCCGTGTTCGAGATCTCCACGGAGAACCGATTCGCCTCTCTCCGCGAGACGGGTCACGATGTGGCTAACATCGGTGACTCCATCGTCCGCCACGTCCGTCCTGCTTCCACTTCAGGTAATAAAGTACGCACATTTTGCTTTCCTGGTGCTCGCGTTAAGAATATTTCTACACAGATTCCGAGTATCCTGAGCGCTGGCGAGAGCCTCGGTGCCGTTGTCCTCCATGTGGGGACGAACGACACCGGGCTTCGCCAGTCGGAGATCCTGAAGAGGGACTTCAGGAGCCTGATCGAGACGGTTCGACGCACCTCGCCCGCCACGCAGATCATCGTTTCTGGACCGCTTCCTACCCACCGCCGAGGAAATGAAAGGTTCAGTACACTTTTTGCTCTGAATGAATGGCTATTAACATGGTGTAATGAACAGAAATTGCTCTTTGCTAATAACTGGAATCTTTTCTGGGAGCGTCCTAGGCTCTTCCGAGCTGACGGGCTGCATCCTAGTCGAGCTGGAGCTGAACTGCTGTCGGACAACATCTCTAAGATGCTTCGTTCTGTCTGACTAGTAGGTAAAAATTCACAAAATTCACATTTTACCCATATAGACTCTTGTTCGTCCAACTTAAATTATAGTAACACATGTCTAGAGTACCCCATAGAGACTGTGTCTGTTCCTCGGGTTATTAGATCAACAATTAAACGTACTGTGTGCTCTAGAAAAAATCTATTAAGAATAAAAGCTGAAAATTCAATAAAAAGGGATAATACTAACTTCGTAAAGCTTGGTCTCCTAAACATCCGGTCATTAGCACCTAAAACACTTATCATAAATGAAATAATAACAGATAACAATCTTAATGCACTCTGTCTCACTGAAACCTGGCTGAAACAAAATGACTATATTAGCTTAAATGAAGCTACTCCTCCAGGATTCTCATATAAGCATGAGGCTCGTCAAACTGGTCGTGGTGGTGGAGTTGCATCAATCTTTAGTGATATTCTTAATGTTAGTCAGAGAAAGGGACTTATGTTTAACTCCTTTGAAGTATTAGCTCTTAATGTTATGCTACCAAATATTATGCAAAAACCTACGATATCTCTTGCTATAATCACCATATATAGACCCCCAGGACCCTATGTCAATTTTCTAAAAGAGTTTTCTGATTTTATTTCTGACTTACTAGTTAAAACTGATAAAATACTAATTGTAGGAGACTTTAACATCCATGTAGATGACTCCAATGATACACTAGGGCTCGCCTTTATGGATCTACTACATTCACTTGGGATAAAACAAAATGCGGTTGGTCCAACCCATCGCTTAAAGCATACATTAGATCTAATATTGTCTTACGGAATTGAGGTCTTTGATGTAGACATTATACCACAAAGTGATGATATTACAGACCACTACCTCTTGCTATATAAGCTGCGTTCACCTGAAATTATCAGATCTGCACCAATATACCGCCCTGGTAGGACTATCGTTCCATCCACTAAGGATGAATTCATAAGTAACTTACCTGATCTTTCTTTAATTCGAAATACACCCGCAAACGTAAATGACCTTGATGTAGTAACCAGCAGTATGGATGCCATCTTTACTAGCACACTAAATACGGTGGCACCCATTAAATTAAAAAAGGCTAGAGAGAACAAAACTACACCATGGTACAATAGTCATACTCGCGCTCTCAAAACAGCAACCCGTGCCCTGGAACGTAAATGGAAAAAAACAAACTTAGAGGTTTTTAGAATTGCGTACAAAGACAGTATGTCCAGCTATAGGAGGGCTCTTAAATCTGCCAGGGCTGAGCACCTCCGCAAACTGTTTGAAAATAATCATAACAATCCTAGATTTTTATTTAGCACCATTGCTAAATTAACAAATAATCAGTCATCCCTGGAACAAAATGTCCCACCGCATATTAGTAGTGATGACTTCATGATTTTTTTCAGTGATAAAATAGAAGACTTTAGACAGAAAATTGAAGATGTTAAACTTTCTGCACCACCTTATACTCCAGATCCAGTAAACATTCCACTGAATCAAAATAACCTACAATGCTTTAAAATCATAGAACAGGAAGAGCTAGATAAAGTTATAAATAGTTCCAAACCAGCTACATGTATGTTAGATCCAATTCCAACAAAATTACTGAAAGATTTGCTACCTGTTATAGGAGAACCTCTCCTTAACGTTATCAACTCTTCTTTAGCTTTAGGCCATGTTCCAAATCCTTACAAGCTAGCTGTTATTAAACCTATTATTAAGAAACCACAACTGGACCCCAGCAACCTAGCTAATTATAGGCCTATTTCAAATCTTCCGTTTATGTCTAAAATACTTGAAAAAGTTGTTTCTACCCAACTATGCTCCTTTCTGCAGATGAACAATATTTTTGAAGTGTTTCAGTCAGGTTTCAGGCCTCATCACAGCACAGAAACTGCATTAGTGAAAATAACCAACGATTTACTCTTAGCTACTGACCAAGGGTGCATCTCACTATTAGTTCTACTAGATCTTAGCGCCGCTTTTGACACCATTGATCACAATATCCTCATAGACCGCTTATATTCTACAGGTGTCCAAGAACAGGCTCTTCAATGGTTTAGGTCATACTTAGCTGATCGTTACCAGTTTGTGAATATTAATGGACAACTTTCACAAGTAAGACTGGTAAAGTACGGGGTCCCTCAAGGATCAGTTTTAGGCCCTTTGCTGTTTACAATATACATGCTTCCCCTGGGGGACATTATTAGAAAACATGGGATCAGTTTTCACTGCTATGCAGATGATACTCAATTATACATTTCAACTAAACCGGATGAGATGTCTAAACTGTCTAAGCTAACTGAGTGTATTAAAGATGTTAAAGACTGGATGACCAACAATTTTCTTCTCTTAAACTCAGACAAAACAGAATTATTACTTATTGGGCCTAAATCCTGTATACAGCAGTTCTCACAACTCGACCTGCAATTAGAGGGATACAAAGTTAGCGTTAGCTCTACTATAAAAGATCTGGGTGTCATATTAGACAGCAATTTAACTTTTGAAAATCATATATCCCATGTCACAAAAACTGCCTTCTTTCATCTAAGAAATATTGCTAAATTGCGAAATATGCTGTCCATCTCAGATGCAGAAAAGCTAGTTCATGCTTTCATGACTTCTAGGCTGGATTACTGTAATGCTCTGTTTGCTGGTTGCCCAGCATCCTCTATTAACAAACTTCAGCTAGTACAAAATGCAGCTGCCAGAGTTCTTACCAGGTCTAGAAAATATGATCATATCACCCCAATTTTATCCTCCTTACACTGGCTGCCTGTTAAGTTTCGTATTGAATTTAAAATATTGCTTCTTGCCTATAAAGCCTTAAATAATCTAGCTCCTGTTTATTTAACCAACCTCTTGTCTCGCTACAATCCAACCCGCTCTTTAAGATCTCAAAACTCAGGGCTTCTTGTAGTACCTAGAATAGCTAAATCGAGTAAAGGAGGTCGAGCCTTCTCATATATGGCCCCTAAACTCTGGAATAGCCTTCCTGATAATGTCCGAGGCTCAGACACACTCTCACTCTTCAAAACTAGATTAAAGACCTATCTTTTTAGCAAAGCATACACTCAGTGCATTACATAGCGGTATGACGCATGATGTGCCCCACACACGATTTTGCTTCTTGTTTATATACACTATGAACAGCAGCTACGCTAATTATTCTCCTTATTCTGTATTTCCACCTGGGGGTACTCATCTCGAGACCCTCAGACTATGCAGTGCCACTGATGCGATCCAAGACCAGCGACGAGACGATCCCAAGGTTTCCGGACCAGGCCGTATCCTGAGCTGCTGCTGTGGTGGTCGTGATGGAGAGCATAAGACTGATTCCTGTGATGCTCCAAGGTCAGACGTGTCTTCACGGAGGTCCAGCTACTGCGCCTAGACTGCAGCTCTGCACAAGACGTTTGGCCATAGGAGAAATGGTCGTGCCCAACTGAGCCTGGTTTCTCTCGAGGTTTTTTAAATTCTTCACTTTCGCCAATTGGTTAAGTTTTTTCCTCGTCGCTGTCGCCACTGGCTTGCATGGTTCGGGATCTGTAGAGCTGCGCATCGATGGAATTGCTCCTCAGTGTTTGGACTCTCAGTAGTGATTATTAAACCACACTGACCTGAGCTAAACTGAACTGAACTTAAACACTGAAAACTGAACTGACACTGTTTCAATTCACTATAAACTTCCATGTGAAGCTGCTTTGACACAATCTACATTGTATAAGCGCTTTACAAATAAAGATGAATTGAATTGAATATGGGTCAGCCTATGTGGGGCCCAATGGATTTTTCCCTTTGGGGCCCTAATGTTGGTTTTCTGTGGGCAATCCCACAGTGGGTTTGCCCACAGAAAAAAAACATGTGGGCCTCATATGGGTCAGCCTTATATGGGTTGTTTATTATTGTTTACAGTTGTTTTTTTTTTTTTTGTTAATAAAAATAAATAATTATTAACATGACCCAGTTTATTGTCAAGTGAAATTGTACTTACAGAAAACCATTATACAATGCATTTTCAGAACAAAGTAGAACCAGACTCAGTGGCTCATACAGGGTCATTGCAAGCAGCCCACTGTGGGCCCAATGGTGTGGGTTGACTGTGGGACCCACACTGTGGGACACTTGTGGGGCCTCTTTGGGACAGAGCAGGTTAGCCCACACTTTTGGGCTGTCCCAAAGAGGGCCCACTCGTGCCCCACAGTGTGGGGCCCACACGTGCCCCACATTTCATGCCAGTATCTGGGCCCACACTGGCGTGAAGTGTGGGGCACGTGTGGACCCCCTTTGGGACAGCCCAAAAGTGTGGGCTGGCTGTGGGCTAACCCGCTCTGATTAGTGTGTGATAGCCCACAGTCAGCTCACACTTGCCCCGCATTTCATGCCAGTATCTGGGCCCACAGTGGGCTGCCCACATGGGTCCCTTATGGGCCCCAAAGTAGCATGTTTGCTGGGACTGTACATTAAACACACCACTTTACTAATATACATTATTCTGTTTTATATTTTTCTTTACATATGTTGAGCAGTCATTGGTTGCATCATGTGCTGTATTTTGCCTGGATTCTTTCCTGATTACTCTCTACAAACATTTCAGTCAGGCTCCTCTTATGGACTCTTTGTTTCTCCTATGGTCCTTGCTCACTCTCGTCTTTATCAAGGGACAAAAGCCACGATAATTCTGGCTCATTGCAGAAAGATACACTCACCACTGAAACGGCATGCTTCAGACCAAAAACCTAATCCATTAGTATGATCCAGGATCCTCGTGCAGATGTGTCTTCTTTATCTATTCCTGACCAATTCGGTGGGTTTTAACTCTAATCTAATCTATTATAACAGACATGTGGGCTCTTTAAAGATTATTCTTTCTGCTTATTATTAATATATATTTTTTTAAATTATATCAAATTGTGACATCATAAACACTACCTGGGAAAACTTGGTTGATGTTGGAAGCTCTTTTAGGGAGGCCAGTACTGGGTGCTTACCCTGCATTTTGTCCTAAAGGCCCTAATATACTACAATAACAAAATACATAAAACAACTGAAATTATGTAATTTTTTTTTTTTAATAAAATCTGGCTAAAACTAGGATTATTTTTATTTTCGACAGCTCATAATAGCTCACCAAAACAAACTTTTTGGTGAATTTGTTTTGGCTCCTAAACACCTTCCAGCTACCATCGGTCCATGGTGATTACACAATCAGTGTGTTCTGGAACATCTCTTTTTTTTTTGCTAATATTTTTTTTTTCTGATTCCACAGAGGTCAGTCAGGAGAGCAATATTATTTCTGTGTGGAGTTTGCATGTTCTCCCCATGTTTGCGTGGGTTTCCTCTGGGTGCTCTGGTCTCCCCCACAGTCCAAAGACATGTTGTATATGTAAATTGGATAAACTAAATGTAGTGAATGAATGTGTGTGTGTGTGAATGAGAAAGCGTATGGGTGTTTCGCAGCACTGGGTTGCAGCTGAAGAGGCATCCGCTGTATAATACATATGCCAGTGTGATTGGCTGTTCGTTCTGCTGTAGCAACACCTGATACTAAACTGCAGTATAAAGTAGTAAGCCGAAGAAAAGTGAGTGAGTGAGTGAAAGTAAAGAATGGAGATGAAGTACAAGTACCAATGTACCTAGGGTATTTTTGGAAATGTTGTGGCACAGACCAAGTTAATTAGCAGTAAGCAAATATTTGCATTAATATTTACATATGCATTTATATTTATATATGCATTTATAAAACAGTCTATTGATTGGCCACAGTTATTGTCTTTATAAATAATTGGCAATTGCTTGCTACATTAGTTTAATATCTGCAAAATATATAAAAAATAAATAGATTTCTTAACACATTTTTTATTTGTATCAGACAAATCATTAAAACAAAACTTACAGAATAGAAATATCTCATGCACAAAGGATGATGACAATTCATTTGCTAAGCAAGCTCTCAAAACCTATGAAAAATGGAGTATGAAGACCTTTCTCAAAAATTGACAGCAAAAGTTACTAGAGTTGAAATCAGCTTTGTTTAAAGGCAACACAAAAATACTTTCAATGTATTCTTCAGGATGTCAGCTTTAGTTGAAATCCCAGTACCACACTCTGTTGAGATAAAGATAAACACTGATCACCACAGCCATCACGACGAGTGACACCCCTCTTGGATTATACTGGCCCACATCTCGTTTTCTCTGCGGATCTCACTTCCATGATACAGCTTGCAGTGGCAAGCAGATCCGCATCGATGGAATTGCTCCTCAGTGTTTGGACTCTTAGTAGTGATTATTAAACCACACTGAACTGAGCTAAACTGAACTGAACTTAAACACTGAAAACTGAACTTACACTGTTTCAATTCACTATAAACTTCCATGTGAAGCTGCTTTGACACAATCTACATTGTATAAGCGCTATACAAATAAAGATGAATTGAATTGAATTGAATCCCGTCTGTTGTCAATATGAATGGACACTGGAAATCAGGGTAAGCTAGGATCAGGGGTGACATGAGACATCTCTTTAGCTGACTGAATGTAGCTTGGTACTCCTTGTATACTCCTTGGTACTCCTTGCCCTCATTACCCTTCCCAACAAATGCATAAAGGGGATGTGCAAACTGTGGGACAAATTGGTGATAGTAGCTTGTAGATAGTAATCCCAACAGCTGTCTGACATCCCTCATATTCATTGGTATGGGCCATAGATCCAATGATCTTTGTCCATATACACTTGAATTCCCTTGACTGAAATTATGTGTCCTAAAAATTACTTCTGGCTTGAGGAGAAAACAATGATATTAAATCAAGAGAACATTGAAGGCCAAATCACCTAATGCTGAACTCATCAATTGCTGAAAGGTGGCTGGAGCATTGTTTAAGCCAAAATGCATGTCCACTTAAACAACCGTGTTGTGATAGATGACGGATAAAGTTTTCTGTATTCACAGCAGAAATTAAGACCACTGTTTTTCTTTATTACTATAACTCCAGGTGAGGCCCAGGGACTGCAATTTTCCTTCAGTATGCCTCGAGTAACAAGATCTTGCATCTTAAATTCTTGGAAAACCTGAGATGATAATCATCTGTGATGTTGTTTCATTGGGTGTGCATCTCCTGTAGGTATGCTGGTATGTGTAACAGCGGTTGCGTATCCTTAATTTTTGTTACTTTGAGAAAGTAGTGCATTTAACCCTTCATGTTGCATATTAGTCCTTCCTGGTTCAACTGGACTGGAATTGATATTTGTTTGGGTTGCATTGTATGTTTTTTTTTTAACATGTAACTTATCAAAGTCCTTTTTTGAAAAAAAAAAAAAAAACAAACTGGATCATCATACCTTGCCTTACCTTAACAAATCCTAACCTTCCTTTAGGGCCCAAAATCTCTCATGCTTTTCTACTTTTGCTATCATTCTACTTACATTTGCATTTACATGTTCAC
>CAIGQZ010030829.1:813862-848942 GCA_903798205.1 Danio tinwini | reverse complement strand
CATCCATCTGCAAACACAGGACTGAAAAGTCTAGCCCATTTCCAGCTGTACGATGCACCCAATTAGCAAATGACAATCGTCTCCTCTGTTCTCTTAAATATCATTTAAAATGACACTCTGAGATGGTGGTGACTTCACAGCCTGTGTCCAACAAGAACCTGGTGGGTTCTCCTGCTATCTTTATATTCACAGTAAAACAGTCACCACATGCACTGTTCCTTCGATTCAGTCATATGACTCTGAACCACAGATGACCCATTGGAGTTCAATATATCACCCGTCAAGCCCCTTTACACATATCAGATGCTCTGGCTGGTTGTGATTGTACAACCCTATGGCTCTTCAGCTATTTATTTCACCCACAACATGTACTAGTGTGACCTGGCTCACCACATCTGTGACAGATATACTCCCCATCCACGTTTTTAGTGGCTGCTGTCTCACGTCGCCAGGGTGGGATTGGTTCATCCTTGACAATGAACAATCTTGTACAGTTTGTCTTGACATGCAGCTATCTTTTCGATTGCTTCATGCAATTTCTTTAATGTCAGTAGAGATACATTATTACCAGTTGCCACGGTAGTGTGAACTGCAGCCTGCATGCATTGTGGTTTTAAAACACCTTCTTAATGTGTTTTCTCCTCCTCAGAGTAGGTGATTGCAACCTGCATCAACTGTGCAAAAGTCAGTCTGTTCTCTTTCTTTATTCTCAGTTTCATCTCCCTAATAAATCATGCCCTAATCCCTGAACTAACTGCTCCTTTGGAACACTCTCTTCCTCTGGAATTCAACCAGGTTCTCTGGACTTCATCTTATCAAGCTTATCTTGCAAATCATAAAATATGCATATATAGTTCTGCTAGGTGCTTGTTTTTGATCATAAAAAGTCTTTAATCGTGTGCCAATAGGCACCGTGTAACCATAGGCTTTCTTCAGCAGTTTGAAGATTAATGTAATGTGTGTATTTTATATAGTGCATTTACTGCGTAAGGCCATACACCCAAAGCACTTCACAATCATATCTCCACACACCACCACCAGTGTGCAGCATCCACTTGGATGATGCGACGGCAGCCACAGGACAACAGCACCAGTGCACTCACCACACACTAGCCTTTGGTGAAGAGACAGTGATAGAGCCAATTCAGTTGATGGGGATGATTGGGAGACCATGATGGGTAAGGGCCAAAAAAGGGAATTTGCCAGGACAAAGGGGTTACACCCCTACTCTTTACGAGAAGTGCCATGGGACTTTTAATGACCACAGATAGTCAGGACCTCGGTTTAACATCTCATCTGAAAGACGGCACCCACTGACAGTATAGCGCCCCTTTTACTATACTGGGGCATTAGGACTGCACATACTGCAGGTTGAGTGCCATTTGCTGGCTTTGTCCCTCTGTCAACTTGAACTTAAAATTATCTTTAGCTTATCCTTTTAAGTGCTGTTTAATCAGCTCAACCTGATCTTTATTTGACTCGTTTATTGCATGGAAAGCTGATTTCATGAAAAGGATTCACTCTTCCACACCTTCTTCTCCCAGCTTAGATGAAATCAACTAAGCCAGTGAATTCAGTGAGTTTGTGATCCTTTAGGATGTAAAATGTTGCTGGAATTGCATGAGTGGATGCTTGCTATTGTATAACAGATCTTAACAATGACAGAGCCTCTCGCTCTTCAATTCTGGCATGACCCAGTGGTTCTACTAACCTCCTCTGCATCTAAGCGAAACCCTTCTTCAGTTCATTAAATTCTGCCATTTTTCTTCTTGCTCACAGACCTGGGATAAGATACTATCAAACAACAAAAATCAGTCTTATTTGATCCTGTTTGTGATGCCAGTTTTATGTAAATTTCACTACAGTGTAAAGTAAAGACTATATTCTGCAATGTATCTTGGACGACTAAGCAAATGACAAGCTCTAGGACATAAAACCCTAGTACGCTTAATTCTTGTATTTAAATTACTTAAGTATAAAGTATTTAAGTTGTATCTGCCTTGATACTTGCTTTGTTTCACTTATAGCAATGACTGATAAGGATTTTAGCTCTGTAATATAATAACAAACACAGTAGCGGCCAGACAAAGAAGTAATATTTAACCCTTACAAGACAGCTCAACAGCTTGTTTACTGCTGTAGATCCTACAACAACCATAAGCAATAAGATAAGCAATTCTCTAAAGCATTCCAGATATTCAGTTAGCAACAGTTTGTGGTAACATTTGTTACATCTCACTTTCACAGACATTTTATGTGACAATCAACATACCTGAGTAAGTCATAATTAGGGCCAGACAAAATCTGCGGATGTTTTTTGCAATTTCTGAGGAGAATTTTGGTAAAAATCTGTGGATTTCTGCAGAATTATTTTGGGAGTCTCATAAATAAAACCTTAATATGTGAAATATGTGTAATTTAAAAACTGAATAAATTCAGATTTACACACATTTACTTAAGTAAATAAACAGAATTAATTATGGGCTAAAAATCTGCAGAAATCTGCGGAATTCTGCGGAAAATTCCGTGTGGGCCTAGTCATAACACACTACCATATTTTGCCTCACAGCAAAGACTTAATACTCAAACTAAAGGAAACAAAAACAGTTATGTCAAAAAGCTGTCAAAGAGCATCAGTAAAAAATAAAAATAAAAATGATACTGATAAATCAGCTGGAAGGTCGATCACCAGGAACAGGGTTGAGCACCCCTGGTTTAAAGTTATCTTGTCTGTCTTCCTTTCTCTTGCCTTGACTCCTCCCCTCCTGAGTTTTAAGCAGATTGCTGATTACTCTCCACAGCTGTGTCCACTCACCATGGAGGAGTGAGAGGGGATAAAAACACAGGCCAAACACTTGGATGTAGAGAAAGGAGCTAGAGAGGAACCTTTCTCCAGAGCACTAGCTGGGTTTCAGTAGAATTAAAGCTGTTGTGAACTGTTGGAAAGTTGAGCTGTTGTGATTTTAAATCTGACTTGTTGATGATTGGTACTTCTCTGTTGTAGCTAAGAGCAGTGCCACAATTTAAACTTTGATTTCTTTCTTTTGCTTTTCCCCCAGGAAGCAGTACGGAGGTGGACGACCTTTTATTTTGGTTTGACTTTTTCTCCTGTTTTGAGGTCAGTCAGGGAGTCAGTGTAGTTTTGTTGTTAATTTTCATCATTGTTTTCTTGTAGTTTATTTAGAGGCTTTACTCCCAGACAGAACCCTGTTTTGTTTGTTATTTTGGCTTTATTCCCCTCCTGAAGCTAGAGCTTCCTTTAACAATACATTGTGTGTGATTCGATTTTGTAAATAAATTATTGGAACTTTACTCTTTGTTGTGTTGTGACTGGTCCCAGTTTAGTGCTCTTTAAAATTAAATCAATATTCTTGTGTTCATTGTATTCCCCTAGACTTGTGTAGGATGTAACAACTCAAAGTAGTCACATAAAACAGGATTTTTTTTTCCTTTGCATTAATAGACTGATTTCATGTGGCTGCCATTTTAAAAGTGAAAGCAAGGCTGCGGTGGGAAGAAACCCAAAAGTATAGCCTGGAGTCACACAGGAACCTCCTGAATTAATCAAATGGCTAGGGGCTCAGGCCATCCTCCTGAATTCCCCAAATGGCCAGGGGGCCAGATCCTCCCAAATGGCCAGGGGTACCAGATACTCCCGAGTTCTACAAATTGCCAGAGCCACCACTCGAGTCTCACGAAAGGCCAGAGCCGCCACCTGAGTCCCACAAAAGACCAGAGCCACCACCTGAGTCCCACAAAAGGCCACAGTCGCTATCTGAGTCCCACGAATGGCCGCCAGATCTGTGTGACTTCCCAGAGCCCCCTGAACCAATGCCTCCTGACCCACTGGGGTTGGATGAACTGCCAGAGCCCCGTGAACCAAAGCCTCCTGACCCACTGGGGTTGAATGAACTGCCAGTGCCTCCTGAACCTAAATCTCCTGACCCACTGGGGTTAGCTGAACTGACAGTGCTTGATGAACCTAAGCCCCCAGCTCCTCGCTTCAGGCCCTCCGCTGCTCCACGCACCAGGTCTTCCACTCCTCCACGCTCCAGGCCCTCCACAGCTCCATGCTCCAGACCCACCTCCGTTGCATAGATCTGGCCCTCCGTCCCTCCCCCTTAACCACCTCCCTCCTGAAATATTGAACCTTGTTTTTAGTGAGCGTCTGGGCTATGTAAAGTCCTGGTTTCTGCTTTTGTATATTTCAGTTCTGTGTTTTCATGTCACTTTCTGTTTATCTTAGTTAGGCTGTGATCACAGGACTTTTCTCCCCATAGACTTCCATTTATACGCATGCTAAATGACCATAAAACGACTGGAGATGCAAGCTCCTGTGACAAATTTTGCAGTATGCTGCGTTGCAAAGTTCAAGCTTGGCAAACTCTGACCTACAAAATCGCATCACTTGACTGCATGAGACCAATCAAAGATCAAAACATGACCTCTCTGGACAGAGTTTTAAAATATGGACCAATCGCTTGCTTTAAAAAAAAAAAAGTCTAATCATGTTGTTTAATCCTGCCCCTTTTCGCAGCGCCGTACTACAGAATTTCACAAGCTCAAACTCTAGTAAGATCACAGCTTTACCCTGATCTTGTTAATCTTTGAGTTAATTGTCTCCACCCCCTTGTTAGCTTTAATTCATTGTTGTCTTGTGTATTTATACTCAGACGTGACACACATGCACATACAAATTATTTATTTCCTAGGAGTGAAATTGATCAGCCTGGTGGTAATCGTCATTGATTGCACATTTAACTAGTAAGAGCAGAATATGAAGGTTTAATTAGCAGAATAATAGCACAGTTTTTCTTCAAATATTGCAATGCACACAACATTATGAGTGACATCAGAATTCAAAAGAGGACAAATTGTTGGTGTGCATTTTGCTGATGCATCTGTAACCACAAGAGCAAGTCTTTGTGATGTATCAAGAGCTGGGTCCAGGGTAATAATCAGCATACCACCAAGAAGGATGAACCACATCAGGAGTAACTGTGGATGTAAGAGGAAGCTGTCCGAATAGGATTTCTGGGTGCTAACCTGGATTGTACCCCAGTAAGACATGTGCGTCTCAACTCTCCTGTTTCCTCCAAAACTGTTCGTCGGGAGCTCTACAGGGTAAATACATTGCCGGGTTGCTATACCCAAACCTTTGTTTATTTGTGTCAATTCCTAATGTCAGTTTCAATAGTGCCAGCAGTGAAAATCTTGTGCTGTAGACAATGTGAAACATATAAGTGTTCTCTGAGGTGGCACTGTATCAAGAATCATCATTTAACTATAAGCAACATCACCACATGTACTTAGGAATACTTTGACAAACCTTTGTTAAGTACCATAATGTGTAGTTACATCCACAAATGCCAGTTAAAACTGAACTGTGGCAAAAGGAAACTCTATATTAATAGTGTTCAGAAGTGTTATCAACTCCTCTCGGCTCAGATGCATCTGGCATGGACCATCACACAGTGGAATTGTGTACTGTGGTCACATGAATTAGTATTTCAGGTTTTTATAGAATTTTTTTGGGACAAATTGACACCGTGTGTTCTGGACAAAAAAAGAAAAAAGAAGCATCCAGATTGTTACTAGCAACAAGACAAAAGTCAGGGTCTGTTATGGTATGGGGTTGTGTCAGTGCCCTTGGCAAAGGTTAACTTGCCCTTCTGTGATGGCACGTTTAGGCCCAATCCCAATTCTATTTCTGTACCCCTTCCCCTTGGCCCTTACAACCGAGGGTAAAAGGGAAGGGCTTCAAAATTTACCCTTAAGAATTGGGACAGCACTTCAACACCTGCACACGTCATCGTGATTATATGAGATCAGACGATCGCGACTGCTGTAGTTATTCAAGTTGTGTTATTTTTTTGGTATTTATCTTCAGGAAATCACTGAAGGCATATATTATGTTATCATAACGATCTATTGTGGCAATAAGATTGTAACTGTACTGTGTGTTTACACAGTGGCCGTATTCATCTATGTAAACAGTCGAAAACAACATTAACATTATAGCAGACACTGTAAAAGGCTCATTCTCAGCCACTAGACTTTTCTGACAGGGTATTCGAGTGTCATCAAGTGTCAGAATGTTGTGGAACTGCTGTACAGGAGTTATGATTATGGGTTATAGATCGCAAAATTTAGCTGGTTTTTTTTTTTGCGTTTTTTTTTAAAGCATGATGGTAAAACACAAATGCGGTTATGAATATATTAAAACATATGTTTGTTTGACGTAAAGATTCGTAATAATGACAAAAAATACTAATTTGTGGATCTCCTTACTTCCGGGCTCAGCAATACTGCCGTTGTGGCAGGTGTATTCTGGGAAACTTCTTACCCCTTCGTTTCAAGTGTGCTCCTGAAAAATCTTTGTTCGAAGGGGTGTATACCCCTTGCCCTTAGCCCTACGCCTTCAAGATAAAGAGAATTGGGACACCACTAGCCCTTGACGGGAACGCGCAAAATGAGGGGTAGGGGTAAGGGGAAGGGCTAAGGGCAAATACAGTAAAAGTCATGTATTTGTGTTGCCTGCAATGAAATACAAGTAAATTTATTAAACATTTTTTTTTTTTTTGCGTTTTTCATACTGTTTTATTTTTTTCTGATTTGGGGTTGTATGTTTACACTCTGAATCTGCAGGATAAAGTCCTATAAATATCCCCCTGAAACTCATGGGTATCTGATATGTGCCAACTGGTGCATTCGGCACATAGATCAACACCCCGATCTCTACTACGTAGCAGTTCTCTTGTATATGACCTGCCTTTCTGTAGTGACTGCAAGCTGGCCCATACCTCCCCACTGCACCCCTGGGATCACCCGATGAGAGATGGAAGGGGGATCAATGGAGAGAGAATGAGGCCATGTTCTGCCTTAAAATGAGTGAAACCCCACCGGGATGGGTAGCGTGAGGGAACTCTGCCTCCTTCGGCCAGCCACACACCTCCATGGGCCCATCTTCTTTAGTTGAAGCTGAGAAGAGGCTGAGGGGGCTTTTGCCAGTCAAGCCTCATAGTTCAGCAGTTGCCAGAACAGCTTGCGGTCCTCCTTTTACACGTTCGATTACCACCTGGAACTGCTGTTTGCCTCCAAGGTCTAGGAGAGGCTGATGTTGCTCCTGTTGGAGGCTCGCAAGCACCTTGATGACATCCTCAAACAGCATGGAAGGTAAGGACTCCATACTGGCGATGGTTCAGTTTTCTTCCTCTTGGGTTTCAGCACCAGTGTAACACTGTGTTACAGTTCAGTAAGATAGGGAAAGGACAGGTTGAGGTGATGCTTAGGGTAATCAAGCTTTATTGTCTTTTTTAGACAGATCCAAAACAACAAATGTAAACATTGTGCCTGCCACAACTTCTCTCTCCCTTGGTGTTTCCTGGCCCCGGCTTTTATAATGTCTCTCCTGCACAATCACTGCAAAGACACAGCTGATAGTCAATAGCCAAATGACCTACTTACAAGCCACCTTTCGCTTAATCCATTCTTCCTTTTTGACAGGCATCCAATCAAGCCCCCCCTTGCCACAGTAACTTATCACATTTGTATGGAAATTAGCAAATAAAATACGCCAATAATTCAAAACACAGGTTTGAAGAGTTGAGAACAAATGCAACAATTTGTGTAAAAAAATCCATAATTTTACGGTTTATTTTCAGCAAAAACAACGGCCGTTAAATTACAGAAATTTACTGTAATAAAATAGAGGTTAAATTGCAGAAATTTACCAGAAATTTAAGTTTAAGGAAATTTCTGCAATTTAATGTCCAATATTTTATGGTAAATTTCTGTTATTTAACAGCCGTTATTTTACTTTTTTTCCGGCACCCCAGCTGCCGGAAATGAACTGTAAAATTACGGATTTTTTTTTTACAATGTACATACACTCACACATAGACATGAAGACAGGTGTGCAATTTATTGTTAAAAATGTGTACATTTTATTGTTTTTATTGTTCACTATTTACTCCTGTTTAATTCTGTATCATGCTGTTTATTGCATTTACATATATTTAATGCTTACTTTTTCTAACCAACAGATGGCAGAATTGTGACTTGTATACCTACATCAACTTCTAGAAATGTAATAAATTGAATTTAGATTAAATTAAATTTAAATCTTTGTTTCTAGTTTTTTTTTTACAGTGTAGATTGTGTCAAAGCAGCTTAACATAAAGTAATTGCTGGTAGATAAACTGCTTCACTTCTGTTGTCACAGTTAAAGTTTAGTTTTGTTCATTTCAATGTAATGCAAATGCCACTGCTGAAAGCTGGAACATTGACAAGCAACTCTACCTATGTGTAGCTTCACTAGTCCCATCAATACTAAGATCAATAATAACAAATAATAATAATAAAATAATAGTTTTATTTCAGAAAAATATAATGTTACTAGCAAGCTATATATATATATAGCTTGCATATATTTATTTACGTGGAAGTAAATAAAATAATCACATGTAATGTATACTAATAAAGACATTCACCCTGACCCCAAACATAATAACAGACTGCAGAAATAAACAGAATATAAGGGTTAAACCATCTAATGCACATCATACACATCAGAGGTGCCACACCCCTGCTGACTTTTCAATAGCCAGAAGGACCCACAGCAGTCTGACTGATGGCCACATAATGAATGAAAACTCTAAAGCCATAAACCACATCCATAGTGAGAATAAAGAGCAGTTACATCAATAGTTACTATTTTTCTGGCCTTTTTTGTGTGTGCTGACTTTGGATTTGTTTGTATGTCTTACAGTGCTGGTTAAAGACCATCAGATAAATTGACATCTTAACATCAGATGCAAGTTTCATGCTAGAGTCATGCAGATGGATGGCATCATAGTGAGCAAACTTCATAATTTAAATGAATCTAACGATTTGATTCCTGCCCACAATGTATTGCATATCTGTAATCCTCTATTCTGTGTGCTTTTAAAAGTGTCAGAGATATGGTGTGTGTTCTTACAGTATAGTCTATTACCAGGGGCTTTTTTTTCAAACAGTGTTACATTTAGGACAGCTATGTTTATAAAAGCCTCAGGACTATCACACACAACCCCTAACGGCCTTGCATTAGAACAAAACTAAATAAAGCACAAGGTCATATTGCTTTTACAACTCAATGAATTCACACACAAGTACAAAGTAGTTAAATTCTGTGGAAAAAACAAAACAAAACGTATTTGGCGTCTTGTATGGTAATGAGAGTTTGTGATATGGACGCCACTGTCAAATCTAATTTCTTGATGGAATATTCTATATACATTTTAACAAATAAATTAATGTAAGTGGTTACTGTATAGGGAATTTAACAGCTGCACTCCCTTGCTTCAGATGTCCTCACATACATTTTAAGTGTCTCCCTAAAGCTAAATTAAATGGAAATCCAAATGAAATGTTGTGTTCAAATGTACAAATACTACTTGACTTGAATTGAACCCAGAATATTACTTTGTAGTATTAATTCATTCATTCATTTATTTTCTTTTCTGCTTAGTCCCTTTATTAATCAGGGATTGCCACAGCGGAATGAACCGCCAACTTATCCAGCATATGTTTTACACAGCGGATGCCCTTCCAGCTGCAACCCATCTCTGGGAAACATCCTCACATTGATTTACACTCATACACTACGGACAATTTAGGCTACCCAATTCACCTGTACTGCATTTTCATTGGACTGTGGGGGAAAACGGAGCACCCGGAGGAAATCCACGCGAACGCAGGGAGAACATGCAAACTCCACACAGAAACTTCAACTGACCCAGCCGAGGCTCGAACCAGCGACCTTCTTGCAGTGAGGAGACAGCACTATCTACTGCGCCACTGCGTTGTCGACTTTGTGGTATGTAGTTTTATAATATTTAACATAAGTGTGTCACACCTCTATATGATATACTATATTTACATTTCCTTGTTTATTCCTGTGTTTACTCATTGTCCCTTTTTGTTCTTTATACTGTATTTAGTTGTGGTTTACCCTGTTACTTATTCAAATGTTGAATAGTTGCTGATAGTTTGTTCTTCTCTGTTCATTTATTTATTTATTCATTTATTTTTTGTTACTATAAATCACATGCATTTAGCCACGTCTTCACAAAGAAGTAGCCTTTATAAAGACAATGCAGTTTCCTATTTCAGTTTCTACCTAATGCCAAAGTTAAATAAGATGTCAGTTCAGTCAGGGATCTGTTTTAATTTTTTTCCAGGCATGCACAAAATCAATTATCTAACTCAATTAAAGCCTTACTCATTAAAATGCTCTGCTTCTTTGTGATTTAAATGGTGAACTAATGTCTGGGCAGCTTTAATCTGTTTATAGACAGTGGTTTAACATTATAGAGGAGGGAAGTTATTTAAAAATTTGCTTTGCAGTAGGTCTGCCATTAAATTGACATTTAATTTGACCCTTAATTCTCCCTTTTGTAACTAATCAAAAATGTGTTTTACAATCAGCAGATGAATAAAAACCAGTGCAGTTTGTAGATATTGTAGGTAGGAGATTTGATTGAATTTCTTGCTGGCAATTTCAGTTTTGAAGATTTTCTTCTGTGTTATTTTAAGTGTCCAGTGTACATGTCCACAACTATTCAGGTGTTTATTTAGTACTAACATACAGTGTTCTTGACACCACAAGGTATTGCAAATTTTGCTGTTGTTATAGCAGTATTATTATTTATTTACACTCACCAGCCACTTTATTAAGTACACATTACTAGTACCGGGTTGGACCCCGTTTGCCTTCACAACTGCCTTAATCCTTTGTGGCATAGATTCAACAAGGTACTGGAAATATTTCTTAGAGATTTGGTCCATATTGACATGATAGCATCACGCAGCTGAAGATTTGCCGGCTACAGATACATGATTACATGATGCGTATCTCCTGTTCCACCACATCCCAAAGGTGCTCTATTGGATTGAGGTCTGGTGACTGTGGAGGCCATTTGAGTACAGTGAACTCATTGTCATGTTCAAGAAACCAGTCTGTGATGATTTGCTGCTTATGACCAGGGCTGGCGTGTCCATAGAGGCGACCTAGGCGGTAGTGAGGGCGGCAAACGCTCCCTGCCGCCCAACCCAACGTACTGACTCACCCGCAATCGTAGCCTTAGTTTCATGTTCTTAGCTGACACAAGTGGCACCTGGTGTGGTCCTCTGCTGCTGTAGTCCATCCGCCTCAAGGTTCAACATGTTGTGTGTTCAGAGATGCTCTTCTGCATACCTTGGTTGTAACGAGTGGTTATTTGAGTTATTGTTGTCTTTCTAGCTCAAAACAGTCTGGCCATTCTCCTCTGACCTCTGGCATCAACAAGGCATTTGTGCCCACAGAACTGCCGCTCATTGGATATTTTCTCTTTTTCGGACCATTCTCTTTAAACCCTAGAGATGGTTGTGCATAAAAATTCCAGTAGATCAGCAGTTTCTGAAATACTCACACAAGCCTGTCATCTTGAACATGTCTATGCCTAATTGCATTGAGTTGCTGCCATGTCATAGGCTGATAACGAAATTTGCACTAATGGGCAGTTGGTGAGCTGTACCTCATAAATTGAACGGTGAGTGTATGTCACTAGTTTTCACAAAGATTTATAAACTAATTTCAAGAGGAGCATGTGATATTATTGATCGCGGTTGTTCTCTCATCTGCAATCATTGATAAACCAATCAGATTAATACAAGCCTATAAGAAATAGCCTATATCACCTTACTTCCCTTATCCTCATTTTTTGAAGAATCCCCCCATCCACCTAATCTCCCCCTTATGCTTTGTTACCTACCTGATCTCGAACCCTCTTTCATGCTAAATGCCAAGGCTGGAGGGTTTGCTCCCGGGACAGCATGTCAAACCTGCAATTAGTATTAAGCAATATCTAAGTGTGAACTTTTCAGATAAAACAAAACAAATAAAACAGTTCCTTTGCCTCAGTACTGATAGTCAAGTGTATGTAATTCACAAGTGTATGTTAATAGTTTTGATCATGGCTCAACCAATCAGAATCAAGGACTGGAACTATCTGTTTTATAATAAAAATAAATAAATAAACCACACCGGAGGGGGTGATGTGGACACAACTCAACTAAGTTTAATTTGTCAGCATATTTGCCGTGGTAGCCTCTCTCACTTTTTTGTACATTGTGATACAAGGGATGCAGATCGCTTCAGTTCGAGTTTGATGAAGCAAAGCTCCTCAAAACAGGTAAACGCATTGTAAAATCATGATAAACTATGTGACTGTGAAGCAGTCATTTTCAAAGCATTTTCATTTTCAAAGCAATTTAGGGAAGGGTTTAGGCCAGTTGATCACAAGTTGATCTGTACGACTAGGACATGTAAATGAGACATATACCAAAATGCAGCCTAATATCACATTACAGGTTTGAGAAAATGTACACCCTCAAATTGATTTATTATCAAAAGATGCAATGAAACATAGCTGGAAGCAATGTATTTTATGTTTCACAGAAATGTAACATGAGGCACTTATTTTTAATGAGTCTGGGTTGCACTTACCTGTTGGTTTCAATGAAGTCTGATGGACTTAATTAGTTTGATCAAGTGTGCTTAATTAGGGTTAAAGTAAATCTGGGCAGAGCTTTGACCCATATAGGTCTTTTGCAATGTCACTTTTAGCTTTTAAAACCTGATAGTCATGTCTGTCTTTTCAATTTTTCATGTTTATCTTGTGCTTGTCCACCTGTGTCTGATGGCTTTGCAATGGCCATACACTCCCTGTCCCACATCCTTGTTTTTATTTATTTATTTACTTTTTAATTCCCTTATTTTCCTCCATTGTGCTTATTTCATACTTCTCGTTGCTGTGTGCTCTTGGTTTGCTTTTGTCTAAATCTACATTCCAGGCATTTCCTTCTGATTTTTTCTTTCTTTTCTTTTTCTGTGTTTTGTCTTTGGTCTAGTTCCAGTCTTTGTTTCAGTTCTACTAAACCTTTGTTTTTATTTATGTTTTGGAATTGTATCTATTTATTTTCATTCCCTCCATTTTCTTTATTAAATTACATGTTTAATTTGAGCTTCTTTTTTTTAGTAATAGTTTTTTTTTTTTTTGACTTTTTTGTTATTCTGTGATGTGTCTTGTCTTCAGTATGTTATGTTTTGTTTGAAGGGTTCTTTCTGGCCACTGTCTCTCACCACCTAGTAGCAAGACTGGCATAGGTGTCTGATTTTCAATTGTCAAGCCTCTGGATGTTTGAGCTTCTGCCAGGATGCTTCATCATTCTGACTGTTGCTGTCTCTTTCTCTGCAGACTTTAGTGTTTGAATGTTTGGGTTAGCAGTCAAAATTCAGATTCAGAAGAACAGACAAAGTAAACATCTTCACCAGCATACACATGTAAAGCCCACACGTAGAAGAAAAAAAGAATATATATATATATATATATATATATATATATATATATATGAATGTCACTGTTGAAGGATGATCCACTGAAAGGAAACTTTACTGACTCCAACTATGCAAACCAAAGGCTACAAGAGCAAGGAACTAAAACTCTCCAAATTGACAATGGAAAACAGATCTTGGGGAAAAAACTGACTCAGTCGTGTGATCAGATCTTTTCTGACCAAATATAGAAGAGGCACAAGTGCAGTTTAGAAATTGGTGAATAGCTTTTTGGCCTTGTGAACAATGAGATTCAAGTATGTTCCGGATGAAATTAGTCTGGCCAATGGGATGTATTTAGAAGGGAGTTATCCAATTACTGAGGTCTTTCCTGATAATCATGTGGGCTTAACACATCAATGTCCTCTCTTATATAGTGTTGGGTTTTGAGATTGGTTTTAAGGTGGTCCTCTGTGCATGACAACCATTTTGTCTGGATATGAATCAGATTCAATATTATGTGAGTGTTGGACTTGAGATCCTATATAATGGACATCTGTGACCCAATGGTTAGAGTGTTGAACTTGTGATTTAAATGTCATTGGTTGCATTTTAAAGTTTTTCATTTCTTTCAGTTGTTCATTTGTTTTCACACACACACACACACACACACACACACACACACACACACACACACAAACACACACACACTCACACAAAATGATCCACACAATAGGTCACACATTACATGATGTGCAATTTTGTCACTCAACAACTATGTCCAGCACCCAATCCAAAACAATTTAAATGTTCAGGGTGCAGAAAGAGCAGAACACAATTGGCTGCTTATGTGATGATGACTCACATCACTGATAAACAGACAGACATTTTGCAGTAGCTGATGAAGGCATTTAATAGCTTTGCATAAATCAGTTGATCTGTCAGTGATTCAATAAATGTGGCTTTCTTAATGACCTTATCTTCATTTAAACACATTGTGAATCAAGTGCATCAAAGACTATTTTGGCACAAATCACAGACATTTGTGTTAAGGGCAAGAACACAATGGCCAGTCAACCCATGATTCCTGAAAGACCACAGTGACAGACGAGTGTTCACATTGATCCCGTGGGCCAGCCTGATCACCCGCCGGTGTCCTACTCACACCTGAAGTTCTCCACGATGGACGTCCAGCGTTCTCCAGCCTCCGGCGCCTAGACTGCAGCTCTGCACAAGAAGTTTGGCCAGAGAAGAAATGGTCATGCCCAACAGAGCCTTGTTTCTCTCAAGGTTTTTTTTCTTTCACTTTCGTAATTTAGTGAAGTTTGTTTGTCGCCACCGGCTTGCCTGGTTGGGACTTGTGGAGCGGTGAATTGATGGATTTGCTCTTCAGTGTTTGTAATTTCAGCAGTGAAATGTAAACCACGCTGATCTAAACTGAACTTCAACTCTGAAAACTGGACTGACACAGTTTAAATTTATTAGAGCTTCTATGTTAAGCTGCTTTGACACAATATTCATTGTAAAAGCGCTATAGAAATAAACAAATTGAATTCTTGCTTACCAGTTCAGAATTTTTGGCATGCTAAATATTGGATTTACATTTGTGTGGTGTCGGTGATGTGTGAGCAATTCTCTTTGATGCGTCATTCAGTACTTCCACATAAAGACTGGTAAGAGCCCACTGATTTCCCCCAGATCACAGTCTGATCTGTTGTTAAGCTCATTAATTTGCATTCATTCACATCCGTTCATTTTCCTTCGGGTTAGTCCCATTATTCATCAGGGGTTGCCACAGCCAAATGAACCACCAACTTATCCAGCATATGTTTTACACAGCAGATGCCCTTCCAGCTGCAACCAAGTACTGGGAAGCACCCATACACTCTCACATACACACACATACTGTACACTACGGCCAATTTAGTTTATTAATTTCACCTATAGCACATGTCCCAGCTGTCTGTCCCTAGCTCTGTCTGTCAATGGATCACCAGCTTTCTGACAGCTAGACAACAGCTAATCAGAATGGGTTAAATCACATCCGACAGCCGCACCATCAGCACTGGTGCCCCCCAGGGATGTGTTCTCTCCCCACTGCTCTTCTCCCTGTACACAAACGACTGCACCGCCAAAGACCCCTCTATTAAGCTCTTGAAGTTTGCGGCTGACACTACTGTTATCGGCCTCATCCGGAACGGTGACGAGTCTGCATACAGACAGGAGGTGGAGCGGCTGGCTTTATGGTGCAGATACAACAACCTGGAGCTGAACACGCTCAAAACAGTGGAGATGATAGTGGACTTTAGGAGAAACCCACCTGCACTCCCCCCACTCACCATCATGAACAGCACTGTGGCTGCAGTAAAGTCATTCAGGTTCCTGGGCACCACCATCTCTCAGGATCTGAAGTGGGACATTCACATTGACTCCATTGTAAAGAAAGCCCAGCAGAGACTGTACTTCCTTCGTCAACTGAGGAAGTTCAACCTGCCACAGGAGTTGCTCGTACAGTTCTACTCAGCTGTCATCCAATCCATCCTCTGCACTTCAATTACCGTCTGGTTCAGCTCAGCTGCCAAAACCGACCTCCGTAGACTACAGCGAATAGTCCGGACTACTAAACGAATCACTGGCACTACCCTTCCTACACTTCAAGAACTGTACTCTTCCAGAGTGAGTAAAGGGGCTTGTAAAATCACTCTGGACAACTCACACCCAGCATACTACCTGTTCGAACTGTTACCGTCTGGTCGGCGCTACAGAGCACCAAGCACAAAAACAGCCAGACACAGGAAAAGTTTCTTTCCTCAGGACATCTACCTCATGAACAGTTAAATATTCCCCTACTGTGCAATAAACATGCAATACTTTCTCATACGCACTTGTACACAGCACCTTATAACCTGTATATTTACAACATATTTGTACATACAACTCAACATCCAGATCTTTTTGACTAACTGCATCTCTGTTTAATGTTTATTGTCTTTTCTTTTCTTGTATTTAATTTATTGTTGTCACTTGTCACTTTATGTACGCAGGAAGCTTCTGTTGCCAAAACAAATTTCTTGTGTGTGTGAAGCACACTTGGCAATAAAACTGATTCTCATTCTGATGTCTGTGGACTGTGGGGGAAACCGGAGCACCTGAAGGAAACCCATGAGAACATTAATTTAAAATTAAAAGTTGCTAGCAATGATTGTAGCACAAAGAAAGATTACAAGTGACACTTCTGAAACTGAAGTTAGAAATTAGTAGAAAGTGCCTACGTCCTGATAAATATTTGCATTCAGTCTGCCATGTAGCTGTTTCAGTGGTTCATTTCATATTGCTAAAACATTCCCAAATCATGACATTTCTTCCTCCACTTTTCACTGGCTTCTTTACACACATATTTGTCACCATAAATTAAACTCGCTTATATCATTAAAATGAGCATTGATCCAGTTCTCTGTTCACACAAAAAAAGAGCTCCTCAGCAAATGTTATT
Source organism: Danio tinwini (assembly GCA_903798205.1). Taxonomy (NCBI): domain Eukaryota; kingdom Metazoa; phylum Chordata; class Actinopteri; order Cypriniformes; family Danionidae; genus Danio; species Danio tinwini. The sequence goes on along the minus strand of CAIGQZ010030829.1, from coordinate 832,092 downwards.
CTATATTTGATGCCACTAGCCACTAACCTACAGAGGGTTTCAATCACTTTAGAACAGCTTACAATCTTGCAAATTCAGCAAAAGCGGAAATGTTAGGCTGATAATTAACACCAATAAATTGAAGTCATCTGAAAGTGTTCTCTTTCAAATATCTTAAAGCTTTTATACTGTAGTTAGTGAGTGTGTATGTGTGTGTTTCAAGATAAAACATCACCCTGATATGTTTCCATGAGGTTTGCCCTGCTGATGTAATGTCAGGAAATGTCCTGCTGGTAAATTCTGCCTAGTTTGTTTTGACACTGTCACACATTTAATACAGGATTCTCAAGTAGATGCTGTGGCCTCTCTGAGAGGCACTACTTCTTTGGGGCACCCATCCCGCACAATCCATGCATATTCTCTTCATGTGTCTGAGAGTTTCCCCCCTACAGAAAGCCCCTAAACACAGAACTTATTAATAAAAGAGAGTGAAAGGGGGAGAATAAGTTTAGAAACAAAAAGAAAAAAAATGGTTTGGCAAAGGAAAAAAGAGAGGAGGAGGAGAGTATAGGAGGAGGAAAGGGAGGGAATAAAAAAGAGCAGCTGGCAGGAGTGAAGCCTGATATTACAGACCGCTGCTCCAAACCAGATGCTGAGGAACTTAAACCAAAGGCTAAATCCAGACCAAAGAAGGAGACTTAGTGTGTATTTTAAAGGTAAAAAGAAATATACTTTTATTTCAGCGTGAAGTTATAGTGGCAGTATCAGACTGAAGGATCTTATAATGGCCCAGCAAAATGGAAGGAGACGTTGATTTTTACAAACATTTTGCATGGCTTAAAAAGGTAAGCATGTCTGTTTCTGTTCTTAGATTCTGATTTTTCCAATTTGCAAATTCATAAAGAACACTTTAATAACTTTTCAGAGGCAAATATAACCTTAAGTTGGGGCTCATGAGAATATTAATCTCATTCTAGTTGTAGACTTATGAGGGATAGCATAGCTGTGACAGGTAACATCAAATGAGATGCATACCCTTGCTGAAACAACGGTTTATTACATTGTACTAATTTATTAAAAAATAAGTTTTAGCCAAATATCTATATGTTTGAGTAGTGAAGTCCACAAACATGATTTAATGTTTGCGTGATGCTGTGCAGTCCCAGTATGCCAGTATAGAATTCTACTACATTCTCCAATATGTTTGTGTGTGCATGTGTTTTATGGTCCCACTTTCCATTAAGGTACTTATTTACTGTGTACTAATATTTAAATTAATAATTTGCTACAATGTTTGCTGAGGGCGACGAAAGTGGCTCAGTAGGTAGTGCTGTCGCCTCACAGCAGGAAGGTTGCTGGTTCGAGCCTCGGCTGGGTCAGTTTTGTGTGAAGTTTGCATGTTCTCAGTGCGTTCGCGTGGGTTTCCTCTGGGTGCTCCAGTTTCCCCCACAGTCCACCGACATGCGGTACAGGTAAATTGGGTAGGCCAAATTGTCCGTATGAGTGTGAATGAGTGTGCATGGATGTTTCCCAGAGATGAGTTGCGGCTGGAAGAGCATCCGCTGCATAAAACAAATGCTGGATATGTTGGCAGTTCATTCCGCTGTGGCGACCCCAGATAAATAAAGGGACTAAGCCAAAAAGAAATGAATGAATGAATGAATGTTAGCTAATATTCATATATGGTTTTACACTGTACTTCTGTTAGCATGCTGTTGCCTATCCATTACACCTTAACCCACCCTTAAGCTACCAATACCACCATACCTGTCCCTGATCTTACCCATAAAGCAGTAGCACCATACGTGTTAGTGATGAAGGCCATTTAAAATAAAGTGGGGCCATTTTTGTGCATTTATTTGTTTGCATTGTAACATTATGTCTAACTACCAACAACCGCCAAAACAGTGACAAAAACATGATTACATCACTTAGTGAATTAGCTTAATATTTTGCTTGTGAAGCAACATTGAATCAATCAATGACAATATAACAGGTTATTCCCTGCCCCCTTTTTTCTCAGTCAATTTATTATATTGAATAATAAAGAGTTAAATCTAAGATTCAAAGAAAGGAAGCTAGGACATAAATGGACAAACATGAAGTGACAAGCCCTCCCACTGTTCTGCAGAGCCTAGCTCCTTAATTAAATACACCTTAACCTATAGGGCTGCTTAAAGTCAATATAGTGAAAAAGTTTGGAAATAAAACAAAACTGCAGGACAGTTGGTCTACAGGTGAAGATTTAAAGACCTCTTCCTTTGACAACATAAGACCTTATAAATGGTTTGAAATACAGATACAGAGTAGTGTAAAGGCATATATATCAGCAATCTTTTAACATAGTCAGATTAGAATTCCCATTTCACATGTGATACAGTGCATACATGATGCAGAAGCAGCATGTACAGACACACACACATCAATGCATAAACAATAATTATAAACAATGCATTATATTTGCTAGGGATGCTCTGATCAGGATTTTTGCAGCCGATACGAGTATACAGATTCCTTGTTATGGTGATCGGTCGAAACTGAGTATTAATTATGATGCTTCAAGCTTTATAATGCATTAAGCACATTTGCCCTCTAAGTATGATCTCAGCAGGCACACAACATCATAAGACATTAATATTAGGTTAGATTTAGGTCATGACGTCAGGTGACCAAAATTCAATGCCAGCGTCAACGTTATTTTGACGTCCAATAACAATGTCAAATTACGTTGATATTTGGTTGTGTTAGAAAGTGACCAAAATCCAACGTCTGACAGATGTCATAGTGGTAACGTCCACACAACGTCATGGTGCTACATGATTAGACATTGATATTTTGGTTGATTTTAGGTTAGACTTTGGACATTGACATTTTCATTTTCAAACAAAATCCAACGTCCCCATGGCATTGGGGTACGTTGGGGTGCCTGCAGGGATACTTAATTAAAGATCTTGCCTTACCTAAGAAAATAAATTAAGGATGCTGCATTTAATCCTTTAAATGTGTCTTTTACACCATTTAGGTGTGATCACGTAAGGGTCAGAAGCAGAGATGTATAAAGTACTAGAGACCCAGACTTAAGTAAAAGTACAAGTGCTCTATCAAAAAAGTGACTTGAGTAGAAGTTGAAGTGCTCTTTAAGCACAATACTTAAGTGGAAGCACTAAATATTCAACATTTTTTGTACTTAAGTATTGCAAGTAGTTTATTTAAAAATTTACTACTCAAGTACTGAAAGTAAAGGTACAAGTATTGCGTTATGTAGTTATTTTTAAAAAAGCAGTCAAAAGACATATTGTTTTGTTTATTTTAAATATCTTTTTTGGGGCACCGGATTAAGCAAAACAAAAAGAACCATGGTTTTAGATTTATAATATAAATAAATAAATAAACATATGATGGGTTAAAAACACCATTCAGCGTAACAGTCTTTATGATAGACAGTTAACGTTATGTGAACATTGAAGCATGATATGAACCGTGGGTAGCTAACGGTAGTAACTAATCTAGCTCTTATGGATAGCTCAAACTGCTGTTTTGTGTATTATATTATCCTTAACTTGACATGTTTCTTAAAATCCGACGGTAGAGTATGCACTTCATTCTATATGAACTGTCTTTCACTCTGACAAATGCAAACATTGGTTCTAAATAGGGCCACGGGCGGTCTTTTTGCTCATCGCCACAAACAGTTGAAAGTGAAGGAGTTGAAGGTGGAATTTCTGGGTTTTAAACAAAAAACAAACTAAAGTGCTCTCAATGCAGGCAGGCAGCACTGTCTTCTTTGATCGTCTAATCAATGAATGATTGATTTGTTACATTTTTATAATTGTAACGAGTAACTATGCAACACATACAAAATCTACTGGAGCAAAAGTATTAAGCTCATCGAAAATATGTACTAAAGTAAAAGTAGAAGTAAGAGAAAAAAATAACAATATTCCAGTAGAGTACAGATACAACCTTTTAGTACTTGAGGACAGTGTCACGTTTGATGGTCTTTCTGTTTTTCTTGCATGTGTGTGTGTGTGTGTGCGTGTGTGTGTGTGTGGGAAGTGGGTGTGTCTTGTTTGGGTTCTTCACTGCGTGGTGTGTGTGTGTATGTGTGTTTACATTCATCAGCTGGGTGGTCACATGTTTTGTCGCTACTCTCAACGCACAGGTATTTGTTATCAGTCACAGCTGATGCGCGTTCCGCGCGCTATATATGTTCAGTGTTTTGTAGTTTGCATTATCAGTTCGTTGTTGTTCACTCCTGTGTCTGCTTCTGTTAGACTCTGTCGCTTGCTTTGGTGGAGGCTCTCAGACATAACCTGTTTCTTTTGGACCTTACGCAAGTCTTCTTCTCTTTGATGTTGTTTCTTCTGCCTGCTCTGAAGACTACATTATCTGTGAGAGACTTCACCTCATATCCGTTTCTCTAATGAACTTTACCGTGGGTAAACTCGAAGATTTTCTTGAGAGCGGCTCCTTAGCGTGACATTCCCCTTCCCTCATTATCTGGTGAGATCTCCATGAGAGACTGCTATATGACATTGGTTTACGGATGAACCTTCATCACTGTTTGGCGTGTCGTATTCTGGTGTGAGCATCCTTGCCCTACACTATATCTGGTGAGATCTATACCAGTTGTGACTCTTTAAATAAATCAACTTGTTTTCACTTGCATTCGGGTCTCCTGTGTATATCATTGTGACATACAGTAGTGAAGTAGTTCTACTTCGTTACTATACATCTCGGGTCAGAAGCAGCTTTAAAGAAAATAATAGAGCTCTATTCATTTAACCTAAAAAAATGTAATGTTTAAAACATCACTGTGCCTCTCACAATCTTTTATCTTGCCCATTCACTCTCGTCGCCATGATTTTTTATTTTTTTTTAACTAAATAGCGGGTATCACAGAGCCACTATTAAGATGTGGGAGACTTGTGAAGCTTCCGGGAGAGATTATTCGGTTGGAAACTATAGAGGCGATTGCTCTGCTCGCATCACAGCATCTCAAAACACTGGATATACAAAGGGTACACTTGTAACAATGAGACCATCACTCACGTGAGTCGCTGAAAGTAAGTATAAGCAGTAGTCGTACCACATCTGTATGCATTTTAACTGCTGTGTTGGGAGCACAGTGATCGCTCACACCCCACACATCATTTACCCCTTCACAATGTTAATGTCAACGGCAGTCTTACACATATATTGAGCGCAAAAGCCAATCAAAAGCATTTAGATCAGTCATCAATGAAATCAGTGTGGTTTAATTGACTGTTTTACCGACTAACTTCTGCACTACTGCAAGTTCATCTTATAAAGAAATGTTCGATAAACAGGTTTTATTTATTTTACATTCACTTACTCTCTCACTCACTCACTCACTCACATTGCCTTGGCTAAGTATCTGCTTCATCTGGGGTTGCTACAGCGAAATTAATCACCAATAAAGCAATTATTTATTTATTTTTACCAAAAGATACCTTTCCTGCCACATAAAAAATAAATCCTATGACATATTTAAACATTACTAGTCATAAGTCTCTCAGCTTTGGATTGCATTGAGCTTTTGCACAAAAACCTGATTAGGAAATAAACCTCTTAAGAAATTTCTTTCCAAGCCATATGTGGGTTGGGTAAAGCAAAGCTTTGCTAACACCCAGTGGCATATTCAAAAGAAATGGAATCAAATTGGATATTGGGATCTATAAACAAGTTTCTGTTACACTTCCATCTGTTCAGGTAGCTGTGGGCCTCATTTCATTGTTTATAGGGTTTCGCTTTTGACTCTGTTGATTGTAAACATAACTCTAACCACATGTGATCCGCAGGTCAACGTGCACGGCGCATGCAACGGTGAGACCTACCAGGAGCGACTGTCTCGTCTAGAAGGAGATAAAGAGTCACTTGTGTTACAGGTAAAACAGGCAAATCTTACAACTATTTTTTTTTCAAAATGTGCTTCAACAATGTGACTGTGAAAAGAAAAGATAAACAATACTGATCTGAATTATATTGGGTAGCATATACAGTAAGTAGACTTTCTGGTTGTGATAATGTTGGCGTTGGTAGAATAAGCTGACAAATTTGGAAAAGGTATTAATAGTTTGGTAACACCTTACAATAGGTTGCATTAGTAAATGTTTTACTAAAATGAACAAACCAAAAATTTACCAATATGATTATTAAAATATTAAGTCATCTTTTTTAATGTTAGTTAATGAATATACAGTTTGTCACCTTGGAATTATAAGGTTCTATCTGTGTTCTGAATGATTTTATGATATTGAGCTTCAAAGCTTTTGCATCCCATAGCAAACAGTATGTGTGTAACATTTTTTTTTTATAAAAATGTAAACAACTTATAAAAACATGCCATAATGTAAATAAGTTATAATAACTTATAATAAGTTGTAATAACTAAATTTTGACAAAAATGTCAGATAGAACCTTACAATTCTAAGGTGACGGGCTGTCCATTGGTAGTTCATGCTTACTCACAGTTAATGAACTAATGTTAACAATCATGACTTTTGAGTTTTATAATGCATTAGTAAATGTTGAACTATATTAATAAATGCTTTACAAGTCTCGTTCATTATTATTTCAGGTTATTAAATACATTATCTAACATTAACTAATAGAACCTTATTGTAAATCATAACCAACAGTCTACCAATATCCCAATGAAATCTTGTAGTATAAAATAAAAAAAAAAGTATTACCTAAACAGTTTAGATCAATATTGTATGAATTCAGTATGATTATTAGAACATTTTTTCTCTGCCTATTATGTTTTAAAATGATTAAATAGTTTTTATTTTATGCCATTTTGTTGTTTGTGTGTGCTTGATTAATGGTAATACATTAAATCTATCATATTGCATAAAACCTATTTACATTACCCAAAATTCCCAATGGAAATTTTACTATTGCGTTATACCGTATGAATACATTGCAACATCTGCAGTCAGTTGTTTGTTTAGGAAACAAAAGGACATTCATATATGGATTATAGCACTGTATATGTTCACACTTCTCAAACAGCTAAATGTCAGTTTCATAATGATATTTCACAAGAAAAAGTTTCAGTTGTAGTATATCAAATAACTGAAGAAAGCCGTTGTGCTACATGTGTGCAAAGTGCGCCTATCCAAGCCAGCACAATTGTAATGTTTCATGGGAACAGACAGGGCTTTAAGGATTAGTCTTGTTCTAGCTTGTTGGGTTTATGACAGTAAGTAAATGTGCTGAGTGGGTGCTTGGACTGTCTATTCCTGATCAACTGGGCTGACAAGAAGATACTAGATTGCTTTAATTTGTCTAAGGCTCTACAGTATTTTTAATCCAGCCTATTATATATTTATTTAGTGTGACTATAATTAGTTTGATAAAACTGCAAAGTAATTGACGGCTTTATCTTAGATGATGCATCTAAATTGAACCAACTTGATTTAAACCTGTTTCTCAGGTGAGTGTTTTGACGGATCAGGTGGAGGCTCAGGGAGAGAAGATAAGAGACCTGGAGAATTCTCTTGGGGAATATCAACACAAGCTCAACTCCACTGAGGAGATGCTTCAACAGGTATTGGTAGCATTTAAATAAATAATAAGATACAATGCTTTACACATTTCTTCTACATCATTAGTTCTGTCGTTTATGACTAATACTCTACTTAAAATGCATCACCATGATCAGGAAAGGCAAGTTTCTTATTTAGTTTGGTATATGTCTAAATGAAAAGCCATACCTTAATAACTTTGTCTTTCTGATGGCAGTTTACAGCCCATTTTTTAGTTGACTTCATATTTGGTGACATCTATATTTGTCAAATACCACTCATATTTTTTCATCATCTGCCTAATGACTGCAAACACTTTATCTTGATAGTATACCAAAGACAGCCTATAACTATTGCATTAATATAACAACAGAATATGAATGTCCTACTAATACTTTAACTAATACTTTAATGAGAGCTAGTTAATATATCTATTTGGAAAGTTACAAGAAAATGAAGAGTTCAAATGCAAAAAAAAAACCTCTGTAAAATTAGCATTTTTCTCAGCCTTCTTCGTTACGTTCAGTTATTTTACTTTAAAGCCAAAGGAAACAGCCTATTCTTTGCACTAGGAGTAAAATTACTACACACAACAGCCTGAGAATTGTTTCATTTCAACTTTAGATAAAATTTTTTAGGCAGCACTTGGAGGTTTTTGCATCTAAACTCTTCAACTGTACCCTTGTGACATTGATTTTATTTTCCAGAGACATGAGAGATATCTAGAGCTCAGAATATAATAAAGATTTAGTATTAAGATTTGTCTCTTTCGGTTTTGTTTTTTGGAACTAAATTGATAGTTTTAATAGAGCACTGGCTCACATCTGTTGAATAATCTGCACCTGATGCATCTGCAAAGGAACATTGGCATCTATGAGGGAATTCTTTGGTAGGATTCCAGGAGACTGATCTTCCCATCACCTTGGTAACCCACATATTAAGTCGTGTTGGTGGTATTTCAAAGCCTGGTTGATGTGGGCATTGGAATTAGCTTGGGAAGTAGTTCACAGCAAGTAACCTGCTTTTTCGTCTCTAATAATCCAGACAGAAAAGGTGGAAGGAAAGGGAAAATACATTTCGAAATGTGTCCAGAAAACAAATAAATATATAAATAAAAAGGTGAGAAAGGCAAAGAGTGTTTTTTTAGGCTTTGACACTCTGCTTGAGAGATAAGGACAAATTGTTAGATTCAATCTTAATGAATGGTAAGGCTGCTGCCCTTACACAATGCACACACACTTTTAAAGGGCTAAATTCACATTCCTCTGCTTGTAAATCTCATTTTCCTTATAAGCTAATTGCATATTTCTGTTGAACTCTCCTTCGCTTCGAAAGCCTTATGGCTGATTAAATCTCCAGCATTCAGATGGGAAGCTTTTTAGGGCATGTGCCTGTGGTCATTGAGGTTTTGGCCTTCAAAGGCAAATCCAATTCCAGTGACACGGGCCTAATATTTTCCATATGTCGTTTTTGAAAGTCTCAAAGCTCACGTAAAACTCCTTAGGACAAGCTACTGACATTTTAAACTGGTTTTTGGACTTCTGTGTTGTGAAAAAAAACCCCCTGTTCAGTGTCTTTGTTTAGCTATTCAGATCAAAGAAGGTAAGGCTGCTTTCATGTCTTACAGCAAAGGTGCTTAAAGTTTTATGGTAAAAGATCAACCATATTTCCAGTTGAATGGCACTCATCGACCCAATCTCTTATATCTGGGACTCCAAGTGCTGGTGGCATGCAGTCATTTAGGTGATCATCAGTTAGTATTGATTTGGATTTGATGATTTTCAAGTCCCTGTGAAAAAAAAAAAATTATATATATATATATATTTCTCAGTGAAAATAGGCAATGTATGTTGGTGCATTTACACAAAACAGATTTATTAAACAGATATATTTATTAATATAATATTTTAGTCACCGAGCATCTTTGGAAATAGAAATAATTCTTTAGAAATAATACAAATAAATTCAAGCAAAATATTGAAAAAAAATCAACCTACAAAGGCTCCTTTAAGAGACTATTGCTTTTGTAATTGGTAAGGTGTTTACGTCAAAGAGCTTTTGACACCAGCGCTCACCTAAACACCTACAGGTATAAGAATATAAGAAAAAAAATAAACAGTAGCCAATCGCTGTTTTTTTTACCTCTTCATTAGTCATTTTGTAACAAGCACAGCACCTCTCAATGGCAAGTCCTGGCGGTGAAAATACATTTGTGACACACATGCACAGAGAGTGTACAGATAATAAGGAGATTCTAAATTAAATCTGCTACACACAGTGTTTTATTTGTTGAATAGTACTATATAGGAATACGGACAGTATAAATATGATCTTATTTGGGGTAAATGTCTGCTTTCATGTTTATATCACCACAGCATGCAGGTATGGTCTGCTTCATCCCAGATAGACAACGCACAGATCATATCATATGCACAAGCCTGATCTTACGAGAAAACGGAAGTATTTTACGTTTTGTCAGTTTAGTGGCTAGTTCAGTCGTACGGAAATGTTCGATTTTAAAAAGGAGGCATGGCACCCAAGCCTACTCCTTAACCCAACCGTCATTGAGTTATAAGCAAATCGTACTAAATTGAATAATTTAAATCATACAAATTCATACAAATTAGCCACTAAATCAAAAAGTTACGAATTGCCGAGTGATTGTGTTAGCATATTATATGACCCATTTAAATGCTGAATGTTATTTTAAAGCAGAGAAACGTTAAGCCATACTCATTAATGCACATTTCAAAGTGCATAACGGGACCTATAGGAGACAATACAGTTTCTTACAGGTTTGCAAAGTCCAATGTTGTTATGCTAAGTGCAGATTTTAATAATGAAAAACTTTAAACAGTACATTGGCTAAAAGTTTCCCCAGACTCTTGACATATAATTTCCTGGATATAAGTAAATTTGCAGTTATAATCTATTCTAATCATAACCTAAAACTCTAATAATTTGCTAATGACTGGTAGTTGACATGTTTGTTGAATTTTTTTAAAGGAATTTTAAAAGTAAGTGTAACCTAAATGGTCTCTCATCCAATAATTTTAAACTTTGGTCCAGTGTTGAAACATTCTGTTCAATCCCTGCATTTTAACACCCTTTGTTTACTGTTGTCAAATGTAATACTTACTAACCCACCACTATCAGAGCACACAGTCTGTGTCTTACTCTCTCTCTCTCATGTGTCACTTCCTGTGAGAGGAGCTGGTAAATATAGCCGTCACAACCTGTGTATATTTAGCCATTGTGGGACAGCAAAGTACAGAGGTTTTGTGCCCTCTTAAGTGCACAGTTTCTTGTGTGCCTGTGTTCACATGTAAGTTTGTGTGTGGACTCTCGTAGGAGTTTTTCAGCAGGAGTTCTCTAGAGTCACAGAAGCTGGGGTTGATGGAGGAAGTGTCCTGTCTGAAACTGAAGCTGGGGGACATGGAGGACAAACACATCAACAGTGCCGAGAGACAACATAAAGCTGAGGTACAACTCTTAAGAAGTCATATTCAGCTGATTAAAGTAATGCAGATTCAATTAAGAACACAGTTGAATTGTGAACATTGCCAGTTTTAGTCATTTACAGAGAGTAATCTTACTCATTCAGGCTCAAAATCAAGTGTGTGCTGAATAAAACTTGCAATTATGTATACAGTATAACATAAAGAGAACTTGTACAGTTTCAAATTCTGCAGATCTTTTTCCAACAAAATTAGGTTGTTGATGGGTTTAGTCCTGCTCAAAACTAATAATGGTTATAATTTTAAAGACATGTTCTGAATTGCTTTATAGATCTTTAAAGAAACTACTTTACAGTTTTGCATTGACTATGTTAATATCATAAGAAATAGCCATTTAAATTGCACGGGAATGTAAACAAAAATATATTCAAGTAAAAGTAAAATTATTGATCCACATTAGCAACGTATTTTTTTAAATAATGTGTCAAATTCAACCCAGGCTCAATCTGAAAACATATCGCTATATAAATTTCTGAAGAGCGCCAAATACATCCCAGGGGGTACGTTTTTTTTTTGCAGGTTTTGTATTCAAGAATCCACCAGAGGCCGCTGTGTACGCTTTTTGCGATCTCAAATTTCTCTCGCGAGTGCCATTCGCACCTGCTGTTCCTACATAAATCCACCAGAGGCTGCTGTCGACTGACTGACTGAATGACTGACTGACTGACTGATCAACTGACCCACCCTCCTTCTTCCTGAACCCAAACAATAGTGGTTTCAAAAGCACTGTCTGACCCACCCATCCACTTCCCTTAACTTAACCGACATATTTGGTTTCTGTTTTTGTCTTACCCCCTTTCTGGAACCAATCTTCACCCGACTCGAATCCCGTTGTTGTGGTCAACTTCTCTCTGCATCTCAAGTCCAAAGATGTACATAGCGAGCTAACTGGACAAAAATGGTAGCAGTGGTAAAGCCGTTCACACGGAGGTTAGCGGTCAGTTGGTAAGCGTGAAAAGAAACGGCGTCATATCGCCGTGTAGTGTTCGTTTTAAAGATGTAATGCAGCCATACGTACTTCTGGCTACATAATCCGTGATCTCCAAAAATGTATATATGGCTACGTTTTCAGAATGGGCCTGTGTTGGTCAAATTACTACTCTAAAGTTTATAATCTACTAAAAAAAATCTGATAATATTTAATAGTTAGTCCTACTTTATATTAACTATCTAAAGGAGACCATCAAAATAAAGTATAAACAAACTGGTGGTCAACTGAGGGCATGCTTAAGCTTATATACTGTAAGTGTTTAAGCTTATGTCAACAAATTTGTGACTTTCAATTGACTGTGTGCTATATTTTCATGTAATTACTATGCTCAGAGTTATACTGCTGCGGTTCAGAACCGGTGGATGTAAAATATACCTTTTCTCTAAGATTAAGATGTGGTGGCATAAGCAGTACATGTTTATGTGGTTGTGTACCTTTAATTTAAACACAACAGGCCTCATTCAAAACAAACAGAACTAATTGATGGTCTAGAGAGGTTTAGAAGTGGTGCTTAGCTGACAAATAGCCAAAGTGTTTTGAGCATGGAGATAGTGTTAAGAATGACCTCAGCATGACGTCTGACAACTGCTGGGCTTCATACGGTGAAAGAATGGCACCGATCCGCTCGTGAGCATTCCAGCCGCATGCCTTTTTCCCCTCTCTCTCTCTCTCTCTCACGAGGTCTTGGTCTCTATAGATAGGCTAGTTTACCATCTAGTTTACCATGCTGTTGGTGTCACATGACATCTCTCTTGAAAGTACATGCCTTTAAAATGTTTATTAGAACACACTTCCTTTGCTGCAAAAAGAAAAACGTTTGGGCTTTTTTATTTTCTGAATATTATGAACTTCATTGCATTCTTTGGTTTTAAAAGTTAGCAATTTTTTTGTTTCTGGTGCCTAACATATTGAATGTTTTACTGTTATTTTAAATTACAGAGCCATTATTGTGCACACAGAAAAGTCAACTTCCTCAGCTAATCACAGCTTTATGCAAGAAATTACGAATTCACTTGATATGTTTTTGAAGATTAGTACCCAGACGATGAAGGTATTTCAAACGCAACATTGGAAACTGGTTAGTGTTGAGGTTATGATTACCCAATGGTGTATATCCTGGAAAATGAAATTTACTTGGCTCTTTAACAAAGCCTCTTATACAGTATTTGAGACCTTGGCTTGTGTGAAATGGGTCAGCGAAAAATGTGCTTCCCAAAAGAAGATGATTTCAGACAGCATGCTTTCACATTGCGGTATGCTTAGCTAGTATTTGGGATGTTGAATGATGCCCTTGAATGATCCTGAAATGGTCCACCCTATTTTTCAAGTAAGTGACCTGGAAAATAACTTTGAAATATTATTATTATAAATATTATTGATTGCAGTACAGTGTCTGTAACAGTTCATTTAAGCCATAGGTCTTGATTCCTGGAGGGCTGCAGCTCTGCACAGTTTAGTTTCAATCCTAATTATACACACCTAATCAAACTAATTATTTCTCTAGGCTTGTTTGAAACGTACAGGTTATGTCATGGTCACACTAGAGTTTGAGCATGCAAAATTTTTCAATTCTTTCCAGAGAGGTCATGTTTCGATCATTGATTGGTCTCATGCAGTCGTGTGATGCGATTTTACAGGTCAGAGTTCACCAAGCTTAAACTTCGCAATGAAGCAAACTGCATCACTTGTCGCACGAGCGTTTCCGGTCTGACGCATCCGTGTCTGTATGAATGGAAGTCTATGGGGTGAAAAGTTCAGTGTGACCGTGGCTTTAGTGTGTTGGGCCTAAACTGTGTAGTGCTGCGGCCTTTCAAGAACTTAGTTTGACACCCTTGATATAAGGCATAGGTCTTGAATTTGATTCCTGGAGGGCCTTAGCTCTGCACAGTTTTGCTTCATCCCTAATCAAACACAGCTTATCCAACTAATCAAGACTACTAGAGACTATTAAGCAGGTGTGAGTTGGATGTGGTTGGAGTTAAACTATGCAGAGTTGCTGCCCTCCAGGAATTGAGTTTGATACCATTGATTTAAGGATTCAGTCTCAAACCCCTCCCATCTGAGAGCATGTTCTGCTATGATTGGCTTATTCTGTTGCATACGGTCTACCGTTTACATGATGCTGTATTACCTGTGCCAGGTAAACAGTACTTGTTTAAGTAAAATTTGCATGTAAGATGCATCTCTGCTGTAGGTTATAATGTAAAGTAAATTCACACTTTGCTGATGAAACATTAGTAAACAGTTTAGCAACAACACTATCGAGTTTTATGCCATTGTTGTGTTTTTGTTTTTACTTGTCTTCTACACCTCCCTCAGCAGCATTTATACTCATCCGTTCATTCATTCATTTATTTATTTAACCAGGAATGTCCCATTGATCTACAAAATCTCTTATACCAAGTCCTGGTCAATCAAGCATAGGACAGAGTTACAAAAAAAAAAAAAAACATATCATAGCATACAGGCACACACAAAAATAATATAAACCAGAGGTCACCAAACTTGTTCCTGGAGGGCCGGTGTCCTGCAAAATTTTAGCTCCAATCCTAATCAAACACACCTGAACAAGCTAATCAAGGTCTTGCTAGGTACATGCATACTTGAAACACCCAGCCAGGTGTGTTAAGGCAAGTTGGAGCTAAACCCTGCAGGGACACCGGCCCTCTAGGACCGAGATTGGTGACCCCTGGTATAAACCATAATAAATTGTTAAAACATGTGCACTGTTCTAAATTGACAGTCTTCAAAAAAATGTTTTAAGTATAGCGATCATGCACATGACTCATGACATAATGATGCGCAAACACGTAATTGTTTTAAAAGACTCGTTTTCACACGTTTACATGGACATGGCAAAAGTGGTGTTTTCAAAAACTTGCAATTTGTAATAATTTTCAGATTGATGTGTTCTCAGTCCCAAACCCATGCAAATGAACAGGCAAAACACATAAAACATATCTCATGTTTGGCTGAAAAGAATAGCATGTAAACAACCCCAATGGAGGTTTCCCAAGGAAGGCAAAGAAACTCTGTATGTGCGTACAGTGATCAGTGAACACTGAACATGACATCAGATGTAACATTAAAAAAAATCACTACTTGAGCAGGATGTTTGTCAGTGGTGAGAGTTTTTTTTATTAATTGGTCACACATTGAAAAAAATAACAATTCCCATTCCTCTAAATAAGCCATAACATCTATTGTTTTGAACATGTAAAGTGGATTTACTATTGTGGTTAACAGTGTTGGGGAGGTTACTTTGGAAATGTAATAGATAACAGATTACAAATTACCCTATTTAATATTACCTTTTCAATTACTTTATAAAAGTAAAGTAACTGATTACATCTGATTACTTTTTGATTACATTTACGTTTCTAATGGATATTTTCAACTAAATAATTTTCAAGCAGGTGTTTACTGCTACAATTTTAACATTACTTGAATTAAGATTGTATTAATTTAATTTTAAAGTACAGCCACCACAAAACCAGATCTTATAACAAAAAATATTTACTGTTGTTACAAAATCCAAATTTTGTTAGTTGTGCAGGGAGATTTTTGTGGCATTTGTAATAATATTAATAAAAAATACATCTAAGCTATTTTTGCAATTTTCATTTTTAAATAGAAACAACTTAAATCCAAGTCAATCTCTTAAAGATTAATAAAACTGTCAATGAAACATATGACATATGACATATATATATATATATTTTTCCATCAAGCAAATTTCTTGTGTTAGCGTAATTGGTTGGCGGCGTCACCAACCAGCTAGAGGTGGCAATAATGCACCAAAACAATCGTTGTCAACCACCGAAAAACAGGTAGAAGAAGAAATCCTCATTCTTTTCATCATATGGATTTACTTTCATCGGCTAGACACTGGCCTCAACAGCTCTGTGAATGTCGGTGCCATCACTTATTGATCCGCAATCGGCAAGTGTAGCTTGTGTGGACGAGCTACTTCCCTAATAAAATAGCTTTGCTACTGATAAGCTATTTGATTTATAAAGTAGCGACGCTACCGCCACTCTACCGAGAAATGTAGTAAAGCTAGGGTCACTACTTGCAGAAAATTTGCATATTTTTATATTTAATATTTGTAATCTTTAACATTTTCATAAGTAACTAATTTAATCACACATTTTTTCTCAGTAACTGTAACAAATTACTGTGACATTTATTTTGTAATTAAATTACGTAACGCTGTTACGTGTAAGTAGTTACTCCTCAACACTGGTGGTTAACCACTA
The DNA here is from genome assembly GCA_903798205.1 of Danio tinwini. Lineage (NCBI taxonomy): Eukaryota > Metazoa > Chordata > Actinopteri > Cypriniformes > Danionidae > Danio > Danio tinwini. Next base: position 815,792 of record CAIGQZ010030829.1, on the reverse strand, counting down.
TGAAGTGGTTTGCTATTATAGTGCAGAAAACAGCATTACTGTATATCAACATGTCAACATCAAAAACAATTCCAGGCCTCAGCTGCAACTACATTGTTTAAGGCTCAAAATAGACAGGCAGCAAACAGCATTATGGGTTTTGTAATAAACTATTTTGTATTTGTAGAACACACATTTTTTAGAAAAAATAAATAAATCTGGCGTTACTTATGACTTGTTTTAAGCCAGGGGCGGACAACCCTGTTCCTGGAGATCTACCTTCCTGCAGATTTCAGTTGCAACCCATATCAAACATACCTGCCTGTAATAATCAAGTGCTGTTCAGGTCCTAGTTATTTGGTTCAGGTTTGTTTGATCAGGGTAGGAGCTGAACTCTGCAGGTACATCTCCAGGAACAGGGTTGAGCCCCTGTTTTAAGCCATTCAGTATTGACTTTTGGTTCTTTCCTTTGGAAAACAATGGCTTTGTTAACTAAGCACTTTGATATTTAACACTTGTATTGTACATTCACAAGCAGCTATATGATATCTACAGTATATGTAATAATAATAATAATGATAAAATAAAAAAATTAAAAGAGCACTTAAACTTTTTAGTAGATTTGGAAACAGATGCCAAAATGAATCTTATATTAAAGGAAAATGATTAAATAGGGGTGACACGGTGGCTTAGTGGCTAGCACTGCTGCCTCACAGCAAGAGTGTTGCTGGTTCGAGTCCTGGCTGGGTCAGTTGGCAGTTCTCTGTAGAGTTTGCATGTTCTCCCCGTGTTCATGTGGGTTTCCTCCAGGTGCTCCAGTTTCCCCCACAGTCCAAAGACATGTGGTATAGGTGAATTGAATAAACTAAACTGGTGTATGTGTGTGAATTAAGGAATGAATGAAGGAATGATTAGATATTGATTGCAGTGCATCATTAGTATTATGGGTTAAAAAAGTAATCCAGGAAAGGAAATAATGAGATTCACATCTACAGTAGCAAACTTAAAAATATATAAATAAGAAAATATATCAAACGCTGGATATATTGCATAATCTAGTTCGTAAGTATCCCAGTAGGAAGCCACTGCTTGTCTGCCTTCTGTAATCCATCTTTTCCATTACCTTCTTTTATCTGTTCTTCCTCTCCTCCCCATCCTTATCCCTCTTTGACAGAGTGTAGTGAATCTGATTAGTGAGCTCCAGGAGCAGATGTGTAGGATTCGTCAGGAGATCTCCAGTAAAATCCCAGAGAAGTCAGCGGAGACGGTCTCAGAGGAGGGCTGTGGCAGTGAGCCAGCACAGGCTTCTCTGACTGAACCAAAGCCGACGGTGAGTCTGAGATTGGACATTTAGACAAATGTAAACAATGTGGAACTATGGTCATTGTGGAAAAGAAATATTAGGAAGCCCTTTGATCTTAAAGGTTAAAAGTCACAGTCTGTGATTGCTCTCAAAAGTTTTCCAAAGTGTATATGCATGCATTGTTATTGATTAATGATGTTTGTTTTAGTTTGTGCTCTAATCAAGCACATTAGTGACCACCCACATCTGCTAGGCATTGGTTCTGCAAGTATTTAGCTTTTTTGTGTGCAAAATATTTAGAATGCTTTTAAGATGCTGAGGTTTTACAGATGTCTTACTGGAATTCCCTAAGTATAGAATATGTAACTGAATAATTTTTTTTTATTTTTATTGTAATTGGGATTTCTCTCATAATATATTGTCTCATAAAGTTATTTCACACATTTCATGTTTTAATGATTATAAATGTGATTTATTTATTTATTTATTTACAGAACCATGTTGCTTTGATTGGTTACCATATAACTTGTTGTTTTGGTCTATGCTTTACAATTGAATTACAAAAAGAAGAAAGAAAGAAAGAAAGAAAGAAAGAAAGAAAGAAAGAAAGAAAGAAAGAAAGAAAGAAAGAAAGAAAGAAAGAAAGAA
>CAIGQZ010030829.1:747836-764172 GCA_903798205.1 Danio tinwini | reverse complement strand
ATTGTTACAACATCAATCTTTTTTATTTTTATTTTATATTAATAAGCAGACAGATTTTATTGTTTGAGAAGTAATGCTTCAATGAATGATCTGCCAGATAAAACCTTATAATTCCAAGTGGAAAATGACTTCAGAATTAAAAGGTTCTATCTGCATTTACCGTTTTTTTTACTCCAATTTGCAAATGTAAGAGAACTTTGATAATTTACATTAACGTTAAATGTAAAATTTACAATGTAATAATTTACTCTGTCTCTGTCATGTTAGTGTATGAAACGAAACTGTTACACACATATTGTTTGCTATATGGAATGCAAAAACTTTGAAATTCAATATCTCAAAATCATTCTGAATGCAGATAGAACCTTATAATTGCATGGTGACAATTTGTTAAACGTGATATTTAGTTCATCTTGTCTCTATCTAACGACATATTTCCAGAGTTTGGTCTTTTGAATCTATTACATGTTCTCAGGTACCGTGTTTTGGCTGAGCGCAGAGATAAGTCAGTATATGAAAATATGTAACCACGTACACTGATTCTGCACATTTGATTGATAGCTTGCATATTTCCTATAATGTATAAATTTATTGTATGTTATACTTGATTAGTAGAACTGATATTCAGTGAAAGAGAGAGTAAGTTTTGTATTTTCAATGAAAATAAAAGGAGACAGTAATGTTATAGGCTTTGTTTTGTTATAAATATAGAGTGAAGATGACGATCATATAAACATGTAGCTACACGACGCCTCAACATTTTTGGGGTCTGTTAAGTTGCTAATATCCAAGTGAAAATAGGCAGTTCCTCATATCATGTTTTCATTTTATTGTTAAGAAAGTAAAACAACGTAGCCGGGGTGATGTGAATGAGGTTATACAGTACACTGTTCTCTTTAAAGATTTACTCAACGTGTCCTTGGAAGTTTGTTTTCCATATCAAACTTGCAAAGTCTGAACTTACAAGGAGAGGATGCAAGACTGAACTGTGTGTAGGCTACTTAATATTGAGGTAAAAGCCCCAATCAGATAGGCAAATGTTTTTAGATGTCTCTGTTTTCCCCCACACTAACATGGAGCAGCAGCGTTTTAAAATGAAAACAGTCTCTCCAGCATTTTCGAAAAAAATCCATTCTTTTGAGCTCGAAAACTCCAGCATGGTGTAGACGGATGGCGTAACTGTAGCAAAACGTATGCGTTTTAAATCTTAAACATATTAGTGTAAACGAGGCCTAATTCACAAGACATGCAGTGTTTTTCTGTGGTGCGATATCTGACAGACTGGCGTTTATTGTGAGTAGTTTCTGAATGCGACTGAAAGCGGCAATAAAAAACAAAGAATCAAATTATGTCAGATCCAGAATAAAATCTGAAACATCACCTCCAGTAAGTTATGATGACATATTCCAAACAAAAAAAAAAACTCAATTAGATTTTTTATCAAATTATTTTTTTTTGTAAATCGATCAAATGTACGACCAAACGGCAACACTGTGCAATAATGGAATGTGCAATCTTGCAATGGGTTAGCTAGCTAGCAAGGTCAGCTGCAATATAAGTTGTAACAATAACAACATGAATGCTAGAATTATATTATGTTGATTAGTCATATGTTAATTGCATTTGCAATATGGATAAAATTACATTTTAATGGCAATACTTTTGATTAGATAAACACAGGGAACAGTGTATTAGTGAGGGCCAGCACGTTCTATGGTAGGTGAAAAAATAAAAGGACAGAACTGGCTCTTCCTGCAGATGAAAATGAGGATGAGATGGGTTTTAGATGATCATGAGAATCATGCAGATTGGACATTTGATGTGATGGAGACAGTTCAGGTAAGTTAGCTCAGAGGCAGATAAGACAAGCATAGTATAGTATATAGTATTATAATAATAATATATTAATAATTATATTAATAATAATATAATGTGTCTAATAGCCACATTATTCTGATGCATCTGGATATATTAGACTTGTTATTTATTTGTTATAATATTTACTGGAGAAAAATATTTATATTTACTGTGTGTTGTGTACATAATACAATAATATTTTGTTGTTAATAATATTCAGCGAAATGAATAGAATAAATGAAAGCTGTTGGAATAGCAGTTCTTGGAAAGCATGTATAAAGTGTCATTTATATGTTCTGTGTTAAAGCTTAAAATACTGCAACACCAGTTAAATCATTTCAAACAACAAAATTATTAAACATAAGAACAGTTCTAAATTTGAAATGTATAAGTTAGATTCACTATTGGACGTTGTTGCCATATGGCAACATATCATTCATTCATTTCATTCATTTTCTTGTCGGCTTAATCCCTTTATTTGTCAGGGTTTTGGGTAATTTTACATGTAATGTTTTTTATTCACCAGTAGATGTCATCATTTCAACTTTTTCTTTTTTGGGTTACCTGTAATCACCGAGATTAGTTTCACATGTGCCTTGTTTAGTTGTTCGTATATAAGTAACTCCCTTTTCCTTTGTTTTTTGCTCGGTTATTGTTGATCCAAGCCTGTCACCTAAAGTGAGTTCTGCCTTCTTGTTATTTGAGTGAAGTTTTCTTGTATACATTATTCCTTGGAGTTTTTGGGATTTTTCTGTTCTGAAATTTTGCCTGTATGAGTTGATATGTTTTTTTGAACCCGAGGTTCCCTGTTTTTGTTAACTGTTTTTTCGTCTTCTATTTGAAGATTGTTTTTTTGTTTTTATTAAAACTCCTCAAGGAATCTAAGAGCGTCTCATTGTTGGGTTCATTAATTACCAGTGGCTCCGTGGTAACGTGACCACACTCACACACCAGAGACCTGGGCAAGCCTCAAAAAGACTCCTAACCCTACGACAGGATACTGGCAGTGTGGCAGAGTATGCCATAAAATTTCGAACAATGGCAGCAGGAAGTGGTTGGAACAACGAAGCCCTCATGGTCTGTTTTCAAAACGGGTTATCTGAGACAATCCAGTACGATCTGGCTATCCGGGAACCAGCTCTGGATCTTGAGAACCTCATGGAGCAAGCCATTCGTTTGGACAATCGACTGAGGGAGAGACATTTCAACTACCCCAAGTCCTCCTTCGGGGTGCCCACTCCAGCACCTACCACCATACCACAGGTAACCTAATCCGAGGCAGAACCTATGCAATTGGGCAGAACTCGGCTTTCCACTATGGAGAGAGATTGTCGTATGAGGGAGCAGCGGTGTCTTTATTGTGGTTTATCTGGCCATTTTCGTTCCACCTGCCCCCAGCTTTCGGGAAACGCCCAGTCCCGTACAGGCCAGGAAGGACTGTAACGGGAGTTACATGCTATAACTCCCCTTCCTCTAGTGGTCTTTTTCTCCCTATCACGCTCTCCTGGGCAAACCAACAGTCCCAACTTCGAGCCTTTGTAGACTCTGGTGCCGCTGGAAACTTTTTAGATCTCACCTTAGCAAAAACCCTCAATATCCCCAATGAAACCCTTCCTGATCCACTAACAGTTACTGCATTAGATGGTCGACCACTAGCTCCAGGAGAGGTGACACACCTTACGTCCCAACTCTCTCTCTCCATCTATCAACATCAAGAAAACATCTGTTTTCACCTCATCCATTCACCAGATCTTTCAGTTATCCTTGGACACCCCTGGCTCCTTCAGCATAATCCATATATTGACTGGCCCACTAGCACAGTTTTGGGTTGGGGTCCCATGTGCCAAACCACCTGTCTGAATCAGAAATCCCTTAAACCTTTTCTCGAGTCTCAAGAACCCCTAGATTTGTCCCGAGTCCCAGCACAGTACCTTCACCTTAAAGCAGTCTTCAGTAAGAAGAGAGCTACTGTCCTACCGCCACACCATCCTTACGACTGTGCCATCGAGCTTCTGCCAGGCTCTTGTCCCCCTAGAGGTGGAATTTTTTCCTTGTCGCTTCCTGAGCGGACTGCCATGGATCTCTACATTAAGGAATCCCTCGCAGCTGGAATCATCCGATTGTCCACCTCCCCTGCGGGCGCTGGGTTTTTCTTTGTGGGGAAGAAGGATGGTGGGCTACACCCCTGCATTGACTACAGAGGTCTCAATAAGATAACTATACGCAATTGTTACCCTTTACCACTGATGTCCACAGCCTTTGAAATGCTGCAAGGGGCTTCCATCTTCACCAAACTTGATTTACGTAATGCTTACCACCTAGTGCGTATCAAACAAGGTGACGAGTGGAAGACTGCCTTTAACATGCCCACAGGGCACTATGAATACCTTGTAATGCCCTTTGGCCTGACCAACGCTCCTGCAGTTTTTCAAGCCCTGATTAATGATGTGCTCCGCAACATGCTAAATAAGTTTTTGTTTGTCTACTGGGATGACATTCTTATTTTTTCAAACTCCTTCCAAGAGCATGTGCAGCATGTACACAAGGTTCTTCGTTGTCTGCTGGATAATCATCTATACATCAAACCAGAGAAATGTCAGTTTCACGTCGCCCAAGTTAAATTCTTGGGTTTTGTTATTGAACCAGGACAAATCCAGATGGATCCTCAAAATATCCAGGCAGTGGTGGATTGCCGCTCACCTTCCTCAGTCAAGGAGGTACAGCGTTTTTTGGGATTTGCAAATTTTTATCGAAAATTCATTCTGAATTTCAGCACTGTGGCAGCCCCTTTATTCGCCCTCACCAAAGGTAACATGTCTGGTTTTTGGTGGGGACCCGAGGCTGAAGAGGCATTTAAGGTACTCAAGAAGCGGTTCACTTCAGCACCTATCCTCCTCATCCCCAATGCCGATGAACCCTTCACGGTGGAGGTTGATGCATCTGAGGTGGGCATTGGAGCAGTGTTCTCGCAAAGGGGTGAAGATAAAAGGCTTCATCCATGTGCTTTTTTCTCTCACCGTTTCACCCCTACTGAGAGAAATTACCATGTGGGCGACAGGGAGCTGTTAGCCGTGAAACTAGCTCTAGAGGAATGGAGACACTGGCTCGAGGGGGCGAAATACACATTCCAAGTTCTTACTGACCACAAGAATTTAAAATATATCCAACAGGCCAAACGACTTAATCCTTGCCAAGCACGTTGATCTCTATTCTTTAACAGATTCCACTTCACACTCACCTATCGTCCAGGATCTAAGAATCTGAAACCTGATGCACTGTCCCGAGTTTATGTGAAGTCCCCACAAGAGGACTGTATCAGACCAATTGTGCCCAGCTCTAAGATAATAGCTCCCATCAGGTAGGATCTGGAGGGTCTGATAAGGAAGGCCCAAACTAAGGACCCAGAGCCAGGCGGCGGCCCTCCCAACTGTATGTACGTTCCTAGAGTTGTTCGACCGAAAGTTATCATGTGGGGACACTCGTCACAACTAACTTGCCATCCGGGCCCTGCCCGCACTCTTGAGTTCTTGCAAAGACGGTTTTGGTGGCCAACCATCAAGAAAGATGTTACCACATTCGTTAAGGCCTGCCCCATTAGTAACCAGAATAAAAGTTCCCACCAATTACCTCAGGGTTTTCTGCACCCACTCTCCATACCTCACAGACCATGGTCTCATATATCTATGGATTTTATCACTGGACATCCCCCATCCCAAGGGAACACCACTATTTTAGTCATTGTGGACCGTTTCTCAAAGGCCGCCCGCTTCATTCCCCTGTCTAAACTTCCCACGGCCAAAGAGACGGCTGAACTAGTCATTGACCATGTGTTCAGAGTCTTTGGCATTCCCCAGGACGTCTCGATTCTGGCAAGTGTTCTGTCAATCCCTAGGGGCCACTACAAGCTTATCCTCAGGTTTCCACCCAGAATCAAATGGGCAAATGGAAAGACTCAACCAAGACCTCAAAACCACCCTTCGATGCATGACAGCAAACAATCCCACCAGTTGGTCTCAGTTCATCATGTGGGCTGAATATGCACATAACACCCTGTGTTCATCAGCTACAGGCATGTCCCCTTTTGAGTGCCAGTTCGGCTATTCCCCCCCACTGTTTCCTGAACAGGAGGTGGAAGTATTAGTTCCCTCTGCCCTCCAGTTTGTTAGACGCTGTCGCTGTACTTGGAAAAAGGCACGTCTCAAACTTCTCAAGGTATCCCAACAATACCAACACCAGGCTAACCGCAGACGCAGACCGGCTCCCAATCTGCGTCCGGGCCAAAGAGTCTGGCTTTCCACCAGGAACATTCCCCTACGGGTTGACTCCAGGAAACTATCCCAAAGGTTCATTGGTCCATTTAAAATTGCCAGGAAAGTAAACCCAGTCACCTACAAATTATACTTGCCAAAATCGTTAAAGATAAATCCTACCTTCCATGTGTCTTTGCTAAAACCAGTTTTGTCTTCTCCTTTCTTTGTGGCAGGTAAACCTCCCCCTCCTCATTTTGTTGGAGGCCAATCAGTCTATACAGTCCATCGGATACTGGACGTCCGTAAAGTACGCAAAACCCGACAGTATCTCGTGGACTGGGAAGGCTATGGCCCTATGGCAATTTAGCTTACCCAATTCACCTATAGCACATGTCTTTGGACTGTGGGGGGAACTTTAGCACCTGGAGGAAACCTATGCCAACACAGGGAGAACATGCAAACTCCACACAGAAATGCCAACTGACCCAGCTGAGGCTCAAACCAGTGACCTTCTTGCTGAAAGCCAACAGCCCACCGTGTCACCGCTACCCACCATGTCACCCTTCAGCATTATTCAACATATATTATTTTATGTTTAACACAAGAAAGAAACTCATATGGTTTTGAAAGTAAAGGTTGTATAAGTGATGGCACATAATATTTTACTATTATTTCAAATTGGGTGAACTATGTCTTGCTTGTAGCCAGCAACAATGAATAAATGAATAAAAAAATAAATAAATAAATACATGAATACATAAATAAATAAATAAATAAATAAATAAATAAATAAATAAATCAGAAAGAAAGAAAGAAAGAAAAAAAGAAGTGAAGTTTATTTATAAACTAATTTCGAGAGGATCACATGCTCATGATTGCTTGAAGCTGGCCCTGCATTATCCAATTTATGATTCACCTGTCAGACGATTCCTAAGCCACTATAAATACCCTAAGTTCCATATAACAGCCATCTTCATTTTGAATAATCCCCCCTTCTACCCCTACTCCTCCTCCTTTTCTAGATGGGTGGCACGGTGGCCCAGTGGTTAGCACTGTTGCCTCACAGCAAGAACGTTACTGGTTCTAGTCCTTACCAAGCCAGCTGACGTTTCTGTGAGGAGTTTACACTTTCTCCCTGTGCTCACGTGGGTTTCCCCAGCCTGATCTCACGAGAAAATGTAAATATGTTACATTTTGCCAGTTTAGTGGCTAATTCGTACAAATTTCAGAGTTCAGTCGTACAAAAATGTACGATTTTAAAAAGTAGGTGTAGCACCTAACACCACCCCTAACCCCAACTGTCATTGGGTGATGAGCAAATCGTACTAATTTGTATGAATTAGATCGTACAGATTTATATGAATTAGCCACTAAATCAAAAAGTTATGAATTGCCGTGAGATTGCGTTGGTTTCCCCCAGGTTCCCCGGTTTCCTCTCACCGTCCAAAAACATGCAACTTAAGTTAATTGACTAATCCAAATTGGCACCATAGACATGCTCCTAGTAAGTAGTTATCTCTTAAAAGCAATTACTATCTGTTCATTTGCTACTACAGCAGGGTAGTTCTCGAGATCTACCTGAGCTCAAACTCCCCTCTTGCCTTGCAAATGGGAGGGAGCCCTGGGCTTGAGGATCTTATGAGCTCAGGGCTCTCTCCTGGGACTCTATAATCAATCATAAGCTAAGTGTAAACTCTTGAAAAAAAGAAAGAAGTAATAGGGATGCTTGTCTAACAAGCACTTTAAATAAATGTAGAAGGATTTTGCATTTGATATGCTGGTTTCTATAAATTTGCATTAACACTTTCAATCAAAATAAATGGCTGAATTTGACATTCACCAGCTACAAAAACACTTGGAAAACATGATGAAAGAAAAAAAATGAAGTAGAAAATTTCTAATTCAATAACTAGTGCCTTTCAGTTGTTTTAGCCACACCAACCTTCGTTTCTCTTCCTGACTCAGAGAGTAAACAACCCCAGAGGAAACGGCCTCATTTTTGACCTTGCCACAGTCTTTTGAAAAGTACAGTCTCTAAGACCTCAAACTTCTTGGCAAACTTACTCACCATCTCGCTGCTAATAAATATCATAAGGTGAGAGCCCCATCTGGGCCGACCGGCAGGAGAAAAGCGGTTTTATCCCTTGGTCGGCCCATTCGCTCTGACAGCCTGTGGGGTCATGGAGGCTAGAGACTAACCTGCCAAGTTCCTCAGACAGGGCCTGTTTGGTGAATACACTCTGTTATTGTGACCTGTAGCACGCGTATTTGCGCAGCTGCTGCCACTTTTACATCCTGCCGTGTTAGGTGCTCTCATAGAAGCAATTGGGTGGAGATAGATTTTTTGTTGATGTTTCAAGAGACTTCTGTGGGAATGTGGTTCTACGACAGATCCAACAGAATAATATTTTACCTACAGCAAATTCGAAAGATGAAGGAACATAGTATCTGGAAGTTGATGAGGAGAATTAAGAGTGACCATGATTTCGCCATGTAGGATGTGTCTCTGCATCAACGTCTTTTGATGGTCCAGGAAAAACATTCTTCTCAAACAAACATAGTTCTAACGCCATCTCGAATTCCAACCATAATCCAAACTTTTAACTGCCCATAAAATCAGATGGATATATCAGGCTGTTATTCAAGCTTTAACCCCAACCCAAATGCTGTGTTTTACACAGAAACTGATGTGAGATATGCACGTTATTGCTCCGAATTCTGACAATGGTTTACTGTACAGTATATAAACAGTAAAAACATTCTGTATGTATTAGTATTAACCCTTGTGTGCTGTTCAAATGTACCTCTTTCGTTATGTTTGTGGCTGTTTTTGCACCATTGACTTCCTTTGTAATAACATTTTTGATTGCATGACTTCATATAATCATGCATTTTTGAATGTTTGTTATTTTCCCTGTTTGGAAGAAGTAGTCAATGGAGCAAAAACAACAATGATTTAAGCTGCAAGCAGGGATGAAAGAGACCTCACACCTGGGCTCACTGTCGCCCGGTGGCCTTAGGGTGACAGAGAATAGTGGACAGTAATAATTTAAGCTGATCTATGAAAACAAACCTGAGAAAATCACCAATTTATGCCAAACTTCCTTCTGTCAGCAGGTGGCACTATGACTGTCACTCAATGTTGGCATGTTAATGTCTTCAGGAACAGAATCTCATTAAACATGATTTTCAGGCTAATTGGACATTGTTTGGCTGAGTTATGTGCTTCTTCCTCCATGGCAAAACACTAAACTTTGTGAGTCCGCCTCGGACACGCCCTTCGATGAAAACTCTAGATCTTTGTAATTTCACATCACAAAGGCCTTTAAATTAGACTGAACAAACTTGGATTTAATCTAAAATTTGTTTATAAAATTTGTAGAAGGAGTTAGTTACAGTGTAGAACATGTCATTTCCTGTTGCCAGCAGGTGGCGGTATAACTGTAGCTGGATATTGGGTAACACTTTATTTTGATGGTTCATTTGAGTATTATTAGACTGTCTGCTTAATATCTGTTAATACAGACATTCAACAGACATTTAACTGACTATAAGAAACTTTGCAAGTACATGTCAACTTACACTAAACCAAACCCCAACCCTAACCCCAAACTAGCAGTCTACTTATAATCTAATGAGAATTAGTTGGCATGTAGATGCAATGTAACTTAAATTCAACAAACGGACCATCAAAAAAAAGTGTGACTGGATATTGGCATGTAAACATGTTTAGGTCAGGACTCAGGTCAGGATTTTGAAACAGATCAGACAATGTATGCCTGAGTTATAACAACTTCCTGTTTCATGGGGAAGCAGTTTATGTTAAAGTTTGTGAGGCTGCCACGGACACACCCTTTGACGAAAACTCTAGATCTTTGTAATTTATCATCACCAAGGTGTTTAGATGACAATACCTAATTTTGGTGTTGATCTGATAACATCCCTAAGAGTAGTTTGTTAAAATACAACAGGGATTTGGCATGTTTGATGTGTGTGTGTTTTTTTATACATGTGCATAAAACGTACCTAGGGGGCCAGTCCGTCTAACGTGAGTAGGTGGCGTAGGTGCCACCCACTTTCGAAACCTATAACAAATGTAAATTGTTACCACTTCTGGTGCGTGTGCAAAAATTTCTGAGGATCGCAAATTCTGTAGCCAGAGCTACGTATGGCTGCATTTCGTCTTTAAAACATTCACGATGATACGGGGCGGTATGATGCCGTTCCTTTTCTCGCTTACCAACTAACCGCTTACCTGGATGAAGACGGCTTTTCTGCTGTTACCAGTTTGGTCGGTAGAGACTTGAGATGTAGAGTGGAGTTGACTGCAATGACAGGGTTCGAGTCCAGTGAAGAACGGTTCCAGAAAACAGAAGCCAAAAAATGAAATAAACAAGTACATAACATGGTGATAATGTAGTAAAATCTGAAAATGTGGTAAAAATCAGGTAAGATTTATTTTTCTAGATTAAAAAAAAATAACTGCTGTTGGGTTTAGGGAAGGGGGTGGGCGGGTCGATAGGTGCTTTTCAAAATACTATTGGTTGGGTTTAGGTAAGTGGGGAGGGTGGGGGAATTGGTCGGTTTGTCTGTCAGTCAGGAAGTTAGTCAACAGCGGCATCTGGTCGATTTATGTAAAAAGAGCAGGCATGAATGGCACTTGCGAGAGATATTTGAGATCTCAAAAAGCATTCACAATGGCCTCTGGCGGATTCGCGAAAACTAAAATTGCAAAAAAACATAGCTCCTGGGATGTATTCTGCTCTCTCCAGAAATGTGTATAGGGGTACATAATCAGAATGAGCCTGGGTTGAACTGTATGGAATCTTGCGCAAATACTTAAATTTGCATTTGGTATAACTATATTTTGCACTATAAACCATTCTTTGAATGTATTGCACGCCAATTTATAAACCCTAACCTAAATTACTGTACTAATACTTTGAAGTTAGATGATATAGTTATTGCAATATGTAATTTTAGTAGAACAGAGAAGCACTTTACACAAATGATGTTAGTGAATGTTGAGAATACAAACATTAATTTTAAATGTGATAACTTTTACATTGTCACTTTTTTTTAATGCAAGAACACAAGCAACAGTATAAAGCCATGTTATAAAGTAAAGTTTATTTTCCACTGGATAGAAAAATACTGCCATAATAGTACAATCCTAATGTTTTTATATAAAGACTATGTATTTGGTAAAACAACATACACAGTGCAATTCATTCAAGACTCATCTAGAATGTTATATAGCATATGGAATAGCCAGGCAGATGAGAACATGCTCTTTGTATGTAATAGGGTGGCACCAGGGGTCATTGAAATGTAATGGTCCAGAGTTTCAAGGAGTTGGACCCTGTTCAAAGCACTCACTTTCTATGTCTTGTTCTTTCCCAAGGGTACAAAACGATGGATCAGGTTTATTTTTGAACTCCGTCTTATAGGATCCCACTTGTATGATATGAGTTTGATTGCACAAGCCAAGGTCAATGGACTGTAGAATGATTTACTGTGTGTGACCAAAGTGTTTCTCTATGATGAGAATCACAGTCTTCTCTAAAGAATATGAGGCATGCTTAAAGAAACATTCAAAGAGATTAAGAGCCATATTTACGTACAGCTTTTGTCAGTGCAAACCCCATATTGACATTAAAAAAGGTTAAGATTATATGATTTAGAATTTGGTTTTATATATAGAGAGTGTAAGTTATTTTCAAGTAATTTTTTGTTTAAATAAATTAGGTTCAGTCAGTAACATTTGTATCACAAAATTGTGATGAATTATATTAAAACAGTATCATTGTCAATATTACTACAGAAAAGACCTGAGTATACTTTAAACAAAGTTATTATTCATTCTTTCATTGGGGCAAAGACTGTATTATAGACAACTCTGGCACTTTCTGAAAAAGTACCACTATATACATTTCTGGAGAGCGGCACATGTTTTCACAAATTCACCAAAGCCTGCTGTGTAGGATTTTACAGATCTCAAATTTCTCTCCAGAGTGCCATTTGCACCTGCTGTTCTCGCGTAAATCCACCAGAGGCCACTGTCGACTGACCAACTGACTTACTGAATGACTGACTGACCCACCCTCCTCCTTCCCTAAACCCAACCAATAGTGTTTTCAAAAGCATAGATTGACCTGCCCACCCACTTTCCTAAACCCAATCAACAGTTATAAAAAGCAATGCAGAAAAAGAAAAGCCCTTATCTGATTTTTACCATGTTTTTAGATTTTTTCCACACTCTCACCCTGTTATTTTATTTTTGGCTTTTGTTTTTATCTTACCTGCTTCCTGGAACCATTCTTCACCAGACTTGAACCCTGTCGTCATGGTCAACACCTCTTCAAGTACACTGACGTACATGGCTAGCTAACTGGCCAAACTGGTAACAGCGGAAAAAGCCGTCCATACGGAGTGGCCAGCTGGTAAGCGTAGAAAGGAACGACATCATACCACCCCATATTGTTCATTTTAAAAAGTAAAATGCAGCCATACATACTTCTGGCTACATAATTTGCGATCTTCAGAAAGGTTTATAGGGCTACGTTTTCAGAATTAGCCTATGTTGTTTATATTCCAACACCCCTGTGTTGCTGGAGGCAGTTGTAGATTAATGTATTGCACTACTTGTGCACATCCCCTAATAAGGCAACTATAGATGCTTTGAGAGAAGAACAGTTCTATGTACAGTACATAGGGCAGTAACAATGATCTATATTCAATGACAAAGTACAATTAAAAAAGAACAAGAAATATAGATTGTGTGTGTCCACTTAATGACAACAGAAATAAAAGTGTGGCTGAAATACATAAGACTGAAAAGCACATGACCTGCAATACAGTCATAGAGATGTGTGAGACCATTTGTATTGAGCTTGTCATGCTCTTCTGCGGAATGAGCCAGGATAAAGAAAGTGGAAATCCAGAACACACTTACCAACTGCATAATCACCACCACAGGCCAATGGTAATCTTTATCTAAAAACTAAAGCTAAAAATTAAGCCCCCTAGAAAGTTCATGTGGTTCTAAACTGACAAAACAAGCTCAAAACAAGCCTTGTTTTCTCCTGCTTTTGTTGACATAAGTTGTTTTAAGATTTGTTTGAAGCATTTCTGAGCCTTATATGGACAACTTCTGGCAAATGAATGGTGTTTTAGAGGAGGGTGTGAAGCAGGTGAAGTACAGGGACCAGGAGTCGACATAATGAACCAGGGAGGTGGTGTTGAAAGAAAGAGCCAAGAGCAAGAAGAGCCAGGCAGGGACCCAAAGAGCAGACATATCGACTGCCTACTGTGGAACAGAGGGATGGAGAAGCTATGGTGGAGATGTGGTAAATGAGGCATAGCTGAGAAGATGGAAAGCCAGTTTGAGAACTCCAGAGGGTCCAGAGGGACAGCCAAGCAAGAAGGATGGAGATATGAGGCGTAGCTGGCAGAGTGGATTCCTGAGGTGAAGGTACAGTACGTGGACAACTGAATAAAGCAGTGCCAGAGGGACAAGCATGTCCAGTGGAGTTGGTGGTATGATGGACCGAGATGGAGACAACAGAGCAAGAAGCCATGGTAGAGGCAAAGGGACAGAGGGCGGATACTTAATAGAAACTGCACAGGAAGGTGGTTAGGTTTGGCAGTTTGATAAATTCCCTCATATGATCCTTGAGGGAATTATCTCTTTGCTCCAAGCTTAAGAGCTGGGTGGTTGCAATGTCCATAGACAAGTTAAGACCAAAAAAGTATCACAAAAACACAGAAAAGATACTTGTTATCATATTTATTTTAAAAAGGTTAATACCAGGTGCATATAGCCTTAAAAATGGGATTGTTATTTACTAGAAAATCTTGATCATTAGAAAATGTTGATCATTTTTTATTAATGCAGATTACACACTATACAGTATACTATATATACTTATTATACACTACCTGACAAAAGTCTTGCCGTCGATCCCAGTTGTATGAGCAACAAATAATAACAACAAATAATAGGTTCTTGGGCACCAACATCTCTCAGGACCTGAAGTGGAACACTCACATTGACTCCATTGTCAAAAAAGCTCAACAAAGGCTGTACTTTCTTGGTCAGCTGAGGAAGTTCAACCTCCCAAAGGAGCTGCTGAAACAGTTCTACACCTCCATCATTGAATTAATCATCTGCACATCAATAACTGTCTGGTTTAGCTCAGCTACCAAATCCGACCTCAGAGGACTATGTCGAATTGTTTGGACTGCTGAGCGAATCATTGGTACAACCCTCCCTACTCTCCAAGAACTGTACTTATCCAAAGCGAGCAGAAGGGCTGCCAAAATCACTCTGGACCGCTCACACCCAGCACACTGCCTCTTTGAACTTTTACCTTCTGGTCGACGCTACAGAGCACTGCGCACGAGAACAGCCCGACACAGAAACAGCTTCTTCCCTCAGGCAATCCATCTCATGAACACTTGATTATAATAATTGTGGAACCAGCATCACTACCTGCTACACACTTTATACACACATATACCTGTACATACACTTGTCAATTTGTATATTTGCATTCACTAATTTTAAAATATATTTATTACCTGTTTTTTTTTTTTTTTTGTCGTATCTCTGTAATTCTGTTGCACTGTAGAAGCTCTGTCACGAAAACAAATTCCTCGTATGTGTGAACATACCTAGCAAATGAAGCTTTTTCTGATTATCCATTATCCATTATAATTATTTTCTAGAGAAAACAGTTGTACTACAATCATGTTGCAATGTGCACAGTATGTTGATGGCACTACACCAAAAAGCACTGTGACTAGTTATGTTAAGAACTTCCCCAATCAGCATGATGCATTTTTACGACTGATAAATCACTCACAAATAATAAAGCCAATAGATGAAATAGATGTCTTTGCACTTTTGGTGCCCGACTCAGTATTATATGTGAAATTTAATCCAGAAATATTGCTGCAGGCATTCACCTCAGATGTTTACGTGATTCATAGGTAGCCAGTTGTTGTTGTTTTTGGTTGATTAAATTCCAGGCTGTAAATGGCCGTGAATAAAGGATTTGTTTAATATAAGCCGAGCATGAGAGCAGAACCGTGACACTGAAAAACATCTGGCCAATATTTCAGAGGGCCTGAAAATAATCAAGTAAAACATAACTAATCGCTACATTCAAGGGAAATTAAAGGCTAAAAACCAGTCTCAGAAGAATCGCTACTTAATTACTGGATGATTAGCATAATCACGACTGCTAATGGTCTGGCTAATGAATCACTCTTGTTGGGAGACAAGCCACATTTATAACTGTACAGGACTGATACATATTTTGTTGTTTCAATCAAGCTTGTATAATGCATCTCCCATAAAGATGATTTCATCAATCATTTTAATGGCCGCGAATGCTTGATCCTGTATTTGCCTGACTGACTCCTTATAAATGTCTCGGTTGACAAACAGCAAATATGCCACTTCTGTCATATGCCATATACTGCAGTATGAGGCAGAGCTGTATATTATTTAGGTTTATGAGCAACAGACTTGCAGTATTGTGTCTGTTCCAGCAAGGGGCATTAATGTCCAACAATACACTATATGATATGAATGAATAGCTTTAACAAGAACATTACACAATGTTATTCACTTTTGGGCTGTTTTATCTTGTCCCAAGAATAATTTTGGCTGAGTGATTTACAGGACAAAACATTTATCTGTCATCTTAGTAAAAAAGGACTGATTTGTATCTCTCTCTCTCTCTCTGACTCAATAAAACACATCCTATAAATGAAGTATGGGAGGTTCAGATGAAACACGGGGATCTTTTACATTGGTCAGTGCTGTCAATGACTGCAAATAGCAATGACAGCTATTGCAATACAATTTGGCTGGGTATTATACACACTTTATCACACTAAATAAATACATCGAAAAGGAGAACTTAAGAGACGCTAAATTTTCTGTAATATTATGTTGTTCTTGAGGTTTAGATTACATCACACATAAAAAATAAAAAACTGTTAGGTGATGATGCTTTTAGAAATAGTGTTGTCAGGAACAAGTAAAGTGTCAATGAATTAAATAGACTGTGACCACAGGAACAGATCCAACTGGACATGATCTCAGAGTTAGTTCATAAATTTGGCAAGCCATATGTGAACGTTAGTGTCATTTAAAATCTGCTGAAGAAAAAGAAGAAGAAGAAGAAGAAGAAGAAGAAGAAGAAGAAGAAGAAGAA
>CAIGQZ010030829.1:721854-733313 GCA_903798205.1 Danio tinwini | reverse complement strand
CACAATGTAGCTGTTATTGTTGCCTGTGCCTTTAATGCTAGTTCTCCCCGCCCACCATTCTCAAGTGCCTGTCAGAGTGTGCGTCAGATAAACAGCACAATGACAGACATGAAGGAAGCAGATCTCACGTAACGTTTGTGAGAAACACTACAGTAAGAACTTTCCCAATGAGTATTTGATGTGTTTGTTGTGGAGTTAAATGAAGCCTTTTGATGAGTCACGCACAATGTCGTTACAAAGTTCACTCACACACAGACACACACACAGCATGTGAGTTTAACTTTGCATAGTTTTTGCATGGCAAATGTGACAGGATACACGTTATTATCCACAGCTGTATGGATATCCGTTAGGTTAATGTACAAAATAAACTTGATTTAACATCCACAAACCAGGATTAAAGCATCTTCTTTTGTAATTGTACTGACATGCGGCTGTGATGATAAAGTAAAGACGGTAAAATTGCTGTAATTCATTACAAACATGCTGTTTTAAAAAAAAAAATTAACTTGTAAAACGTATTCTTACTCACATTTGATGATGATTGATGATCACAGCGAGTTGAACAGATCTTTACTTCCAAGTTGCTTTGCGCACATCCTGTCTTGTTGATATGTTTATACGCATTATTACGGAGACATGCTGTTACGTGGCTGTCAATCAGTTCAGTTTCCGGGGGAAACCGCACTCCTACGTCACGTTGCAGTGGGCCTCAAAATGGGAGGGATTTGGATCATATTTTAATGTCAGAAAAAAAAAAGACGTATTGTGTTTTTATCACCGCAATATGACTGTGGACACACTATACCTATACACAGTTTTGTCCAAACAGCTGATTTGAAAGATGATTTAAGTGAATTAACTATGTGCATTATAATAAAAATTAAGTTGTCAACTTAACAGTTCCTAGTAATAACAAGTTTACTCTTTTTTTAAGTAGAGTCAACATATCACTTTTTTAAATATAGTACTTAATTGCTTACTCATAATCTTGTTCTGCTTACACAAAGGGCACATTACTGGTAATTCACTGTCAATGTTACAACACTTTCGGCAAATTGTCAGAATTAAATGATTTATTTATGGTATTTTGTCATGTGTCATTTATTGCTAATTAACTCTCAAAGAGTACAATAAAAGGATGACACAGCACATTTGTTTAATTTTCAGTTGAACTATTGATACTATTTCTTATAAACTATTGATACTAACAGTTAATACTATTTCAGTGTAGCAATTCCAAAAATGCAATTGTTTTCAGATTGACAAACATCGCAATAGTAATTTCTAAAAACTAAATGCAAGTTACAGTGGGAAAGAGTTTTAAAGGGGAAACTTGTTACTACAGGGTGCAAGTTAATGCAGCAACATTCTGGTTAAAACAATATTTTCTAGGTTTGACCTTTTTAATAACAGAGTGACTATGGTTTTGCTTTTAACCTGTCAGATATTAATGGTTAATGAGGGTGCCTTGCTGTTATTAGTCAAAGATGGTGAATGGATATCCAAGAGGATCAGCTGGATAAAATCTGGGCATGTGGACAAAACTGTCAGATGTTTTAAAATAATGAAACAATAATATAAAAATATCAAGCATCTGGATAGGATTCACAAAATTATACTTACCAGTTCTCAATCAGTATAAAGGTTCCAGTATAGTTGGATTAGCTTGTATGCGCAATATGCAAAAACAGCAACAAGAATTTGGAACAGAGCCCACATAACCTGTGACTGTTTCATACTGCAATGCTCATCCTCATATCTGCAGTCATTTGACATTAAAACATAAAAACATACTATTGCTGACCTTTAACATTTATCCCGTTATGACAAAATAATACTTCGCAAAATAACATAATGCTCTGACATGTACCACAATTGGTTACTTATGTGTTTTTAATTAATTCACATTAATCTCAAAGGCTTTTTGTGGCTCAGGCCAAAATTAAATCAAAGAGAGACAGCGGGCTCATAGCGTGGCATGAGATATTTGCTCATTCAGTGTGGATTGGCATTATTCATGACTTGGTGCACTTTGATGTTAGTTGAAGGGAAAACTCACTAGAATCCCATCTACAGTATAAAATGGATAAGGCTGTCAGTTTATTAAAGCATATAAGTATGGTCACTTGTAAAAAGTATTTATGTATTAGAAACTATGCATGTTATTGATTTCAGGAATTTGTACAAATTGCACCTATAGTGGATATGGGTAAAGTCTTTAAAGGGTCACGAAACACCAAAACACTTCTTTTTTATAATAATAATAATAATAATAATAATAATAAACTTTTTTTTTTTAAGGCGCGCAACTCAAGGACACCGAACAGTAAAGCAAGAGCAATAAAACAAGAAAATGTATATAAAAAATAAACACAACAATAGTGCAGATACAAATTAAGTATTAAAAGCCATCTTAAATAGGTGGGTTTGGAGTTTTGATTTGAATAATGTGAGGGAGTCAATGTTTCTAATGGCAGATGGTAGTGAGTTCCCAAGCCGGGGACTATAGTGGCTAAATGCTCTATTGCCCATAGACGATAAACAAGCAGAGGGAACAGACAAGTGGAGGGAGGAAGAAGATCTCAGGGTGCGAGAGGGAGCAGCAATGTCGATAAGGGCAGACAAATATGGAGGGGCAAGATTGTGAATGGCTTTGAATGTTAAAATCAAAATTTTGACATGTTGACAGTCATATATATGTCTCACATTGCTAAAAACACTATTAGGACACATATATTTCACAAAAAAAGTGAAAATTGGTAGTTTTGTGCGCTATTTCTGGCAAATTCATTCTTCCAGTTCGAAAATAAATTTTGAAGCCATGTCACGGCCATGAGATCCTTGTGTAAATTCCAGCATGGAGACTGGATGTTTGTACCGGTGGGTACAACGTGATGTTTTTGAGTTTTCGCATTAATTCATGAGAAAGACTCCTAGTCTTTCCAGACCGTCAATTAGCGCACTCTGTTGTGAATGAGGTGCAACTTCATTAATATGTATGATATAGCTTTTACCTATTACAGTGTTCAGAGAGACACGACATTGTGTTGCCAACCGTGATTAAAACAAGTGAAAGAAGAAGGATTGTTTATATGTGTGCTGCAATGAAGGTTTTGTTTCCATTTTCCCGCAATGAGAGCACCGCTGCATGTGGACATGTGTGGATTACAGTGGTCTGCTAACACGCAACAAAAAATATGTTTGTAAGGAAATTTTTTTTACCCTAGAGCTTTTCGCATCTGGAAATGGTGAAATCTGAATTTGCCACTTGTCTCCTTTTAAAAAAAGACGCATTTCTAGTTTGTGTTGATTGTCTAGTCTCTACGGATTTGGTAAGTGTATGATCAGTGTCTTTTGTTTATGTTTAGTCAGATGGCAAAGTTAGTTAGTATCATCAACAGTACTCTTTCAGTTTTTAAAGACATACCTTAGTCAAAATTATTTAGTTACTAAGTTTACAGTACGTTAGTATCACTACAACATTATGGACTGAAAGATCCGCTGTAAATGCTGCTCTCCAAATGTAAACATGTAAACACCTTAATCCAACTATTATCGTAGTGTAGGATATTCGCCGCAGTTTGTGACAGGATAGTCTATACACTTACCCAGTCATTGCATCTACTGCAAAATGCGGAGGGTTTTATTCTGCCATACGGTGTGTGGTATCAAAAATTCCATTAAAACTACACTTTGCCAGCAGTTCCTCGCATCAATATCTCGTTTGTCATGGGAGGCAATCATGAAATGTTCCTGAATAAAAGTGAAAGTGCCAAACTGAAGTTAAAATCAACAAATTAAGAATGAAATGTGGATAGTGCGGTGACATGTTGACGTTAATCGTATTATGTGCTATAATATGTAAAACGGGATCATGAAAGGAACATTTAAAAAGCCACTCATGTAAACACCTTAATCATATTATTGTTTTATTCAGATTAAGGCAAATATTTTGATGACTGATCGCTATGTAAATGTAGTCAGTGTCAATCTCCCCTGCGTCACTGTAAAAATCAGCACCTGCATGCACTGAAACTCCCCTTTTCATGCAAATCCTTTTCTCTTTCGTCACTCGACACTGCCACCTAAACAAAGCTGGACTCACCCACTTTACTGACTTTTTTCAAACTAAAGGTTTGAAAACACCCTGCTGAGACAGGGGGGTTTCCTGGTCCTTTATGGCTGTTTCCACTGAGTGGTACAGTACGGTACGGTTCGGTTCGGTACGCTTTTATGGCCCTTTCCACTGTCAAAAGCGTACCAAACCGAACCGTACTGTATCACTTTTTCAGCACCCTTTCGAAAGGGTATCAAAGACGAGAAAGGGTACCAAAAGGTGGAGCTACACGTGCAGCTGAACGCTGATTGGTTTACAGAGATATGTCACGATCTCGTAGAGCTAGCCAGAATCAAAACAATGGAGCCGCCATGTTTTTAAATACACAGCCGAGACAACTATATGCATATAATAAAGATCCATGGATGACCCGGGCTCAAAACAAACCTAGTCGTTGTCTTGATGAACAGCCACAAAGACAAGAATCTGCCGTGTCCTGTTGTTGTTTTACAAGGACGTCTAAAAGTCTAAAAGTGCGAGTGGTTTTCGCTTTCTCCAGGGAGCTCGCGATCACGTCTAGATTTGATATAACGAACTTCTTGAGCTGATGATAATAATGTGTGTGATTAATGAAGCGTCTTCAACATCTGATCCATTCAGAAAGAAAAGGACAAAGGAGAAGCCCAACAAAACAGGAGCAAATAGTTTCAGCAACCTGAACAACCTGCCATGAACGAATCATGAACAAACTGCCATGTTTATCATCACCTTTTGGACTGCTATGAACTCGGAATGAAGGAATTACTCTCTAACAGAGGCTACATGTGCTGCTGAAGATTAAAGATGCAGATGAGAGGTTAGCTTTGACTGTGGGCCACTGTATAGTTTGCGTGTTGTTTTTGAACTCAAATAAGGACTTAATGTATGCTGTGTGTAGTTTATCTGTAAGTGGTAACATATCGGAGACTGTAAGGGTCTGTATGTGTTCATATATGTTGCATTTATTTATTTATTTTATATAATTTCAGACATTACAGTAGGCTGTAACACTGTCATTGATCTGCAGTTTTAATCAAATCATGTTCATAGAAATGTTAGTAATACACATTTATAAACAAGTATTAATATGTTTAAAGCATCTGTTTTGTTAGAAGAGCTTCTCATATAATGTGAACAAACTGTACGGCTTTACTGTAGACATTTATTCGAGCGAGAATGACGTTGACTGAAACTCTCTGTAGTACACCACGCCCACCAAAAGGGTACCCTTTGTAGTGGAAACGCAAGCCTGATAAAGGTGACTTGTACCGACCCGAACCGTACTGTACTGTACCACTCAGTGGAAACGAGCCATTAAAGTACTTAAAGATCTGTAATCTGTAGCGGTATTTGACAAAAACATTGGATTTGAGCACCAGGGATCGAAAACCCCACTACAGTTACTCAAAATGATTTCAACAAATTTATTATTTAATCAAGTAAACCAAAATTAAAGGTCCAATCAACCAAGTCAACATATTAATATAGGGAACAACAACAACAACAAAAACAAAAAACCCAATGCAAACAAGCTTTAACTTCAACACATTTTAGTTAAACTCCAAACAAACTTTAATTTCCAGGCCCAGGCAAAATACTTATTAATACTTTATTAATAATATTTTCAAATACAATCAATGTGTAATAAAATATAAAATTTATTTCCATCAAGATGTAAATAAAGTAAATATTAAAAACATAAAATATTAATCAAATTTACAGGCAAACAAATAATAATAATACAATTGCAAGGCCAAAATTATCACACATTTACGAATTTAGATGACTCAATTCTAGAATTTTAACATAGTTGATTTTTCATTCATCCACACTGTAACAACTGTGTAATCAATGCACTTGACTCAAAATATCTCTTCAGTTTGTGTATGTTAAAGTAACATTTATTTTTTATTTTTTTATTCTGCTCTCATCATGTGTTACAGCATTGATGCACAAGTATATTAGCTGTAAATATTAGTCAGCATGAATATAAAACCATCGTCATACTGGCTGTTATAACATGATGATAATGAATTTATTAACTCTTTGAAAACAGTATAATGTTGACTGAAACTTTTTTTTTACTTCGCTCTCATTCTCTGGTTAAAATATGTCATTACAATTTTAACTGTACAAAATGGAGCTTGTCAGACAAAAAAAAGATCTAGCTAGTTTAACAATAAGTTTTAGAATTTACTATATTTTAATTTTTATCAAACTAGTGATCTGGTTTAATGACAAATTGAACGGAAATGTGCAAAATGCTAATATCAGTAGCATAGTATAAATAATACATAATTAAATCAATCCTTTCTATTGGTGCATCTCGAATATAAAACAATAATAAATTAATTTATTTTACAAACACTCTTATTTTTTGAATAAACCGTGTTTAAAGAGCTCCTATTTTGCATTATAAAAGGTCATATTCTGATTTTGGAGGTCTCTAACAACAGGCTGATATGCATGCAAGGTCAAAAAAATATTTCATTGTCTTATAACATGCATTTATTTTTACCTAATTATCCCAGCGACACCCATATCATTTGTTCAGTGAGTCATTTATTCCCAAACCACTGCTTGGTTCGATGACACAGTCTGTTGTGATTGGTCGAATGGGTTCAGCGTGAGACAAAGAGAAATGCCCACCATGGCTATGAAGTAGCACACAGAGTATGTGAGAGCCCAATGCAGAATTGCAATAAAGCAATGCAGTTAAACACCATCATATTACTCTACTCTTAAACATAACCCCAAATAATAACAATGACACACATTCAGTATTAATACACACCGTGGCAAAAATTTTACTATTTTTAAAATTGACCGTGCCGCGTGTGTGAGGAACACTGATGGTTGTCATAGCATTCATAAACAAACGGCAGAGGATCGCGAGTTCAGAAATGCATATAAAACAGTAAAGGCAGAAGCATGCGTTGCATTTTCAACGTGGTTTTGGATGCAATAAGTGAATAGCCCATAAAGATTGAACCTGAGAGATACGGCACAAGCTCTGATCTATAAAAGATAAGTGATTATAAGCTGCGTGGAGACTGCACAATCAAATGCATATTTTGCAAACGACACAAAATGAGGTAACAATTTTACATGTTATCATGTTATGATCTGGAGGAAGAAGAAACGGGTGCATATGAACTGTAACAGTTACTGACAAAGTCACTGTCTAAGGCTGACAAAGTCCCATACATAATAATCTCTGTTCCGCCTTTCATTAATATCAATCGGCCGGCAAATCTGTAGGTTATTGTGTCAAGAATAAAAAAAAATTACAGGAACAAAAACAGCACTAGGCTGGTTATACTGTGGTATTATTGTGAACATGAACTTTAGCCATTTATTCCCCACAGCCGAATCTCCATCTGTCAGTAGTCATCATCTTCGTGTCATGATCAGTCCCATGATCCCCCGTGCTTGCTAGTGTCTGAAGGGAAAGATGCGTTCATGTTTTACCGGAACTAACACTTCATATTTGATGTATTGTATTGACGGAGATGCGTTCAATCAAAAGATCTGAACCCAACATGAATCATTCATTTGACTTTGAATTAACTATTTTGTTAAAGAATCAACAGTTTTAAACATGGTGCACTTTCAGATTTAAACATCAACTGGATGTTTTCATTCACTTAGTGCTGTGTTACACACAGTATGGAAGGTCATTTTCAAAAACCCATATTAATAACTCTTGTTTTAACCCTTTAAATAATGTAGATCAATGTACATCAGTTGATCAATGTAGATCAATATTGATTAATTACACCAACAGTTTTTACCTTTCCACTACTACTATTACTACTACTACTACTACTACTACTACTACTACTACTACTACTACTAATAATAATAATAATAATAATAATAATAATAATAATAATAATAATGATAATATTATAATTAATATTTGTATTAATCTTAAATTGAATTAAATGTATAGAAGCAAATATATCTGTCCATAGTAAATATACAGTTTATAGACAAAAAATGCATATCATTAATGGTAACTTCAAATAACCAGATATGCTACACATCAAAGTGAGATATATGTCAATTTTTCTCCAAGGGATCCGATTGCTTTCAGCAGCTCTGCAGTATTCATGCACAGACATGCATTAGTGTAAGCCAGTGTAGATGATCCTACTTTGTCCCTTCATGTTCCAAGCCAGCGAAAAGACACCTTAACACTTCTGAACATACAAGCTAATCCAAGCATTAAAATCCCTTAGGAAAATGGGTTGAGCTTCACAGCCGAAGCTTTCATGGAAGGACAAAGTGTCATGTCTAATATGTAACATTTATGCCATTAGCAGCAGTGTGCGTATGAAACAGACAGCAGGGTTCTTCTCATCAAGGGAAAGCAAAGAGAGCATTTAAGCTAGACTTTTTTTTCACAGTGTGTGCTTTTGTAGACCTTCCATCACCACTCTAGATAATATTACTGTGACCCATGCAAAGAAATCTCCCTATAACAAATGAGTCCTGCTAAAATATTCATGCATATGCTCGGAGTGCATTGTGGGATAGTGGTGGAGGGCAGATGAGGTGGCACCTCATAATTCTGTGGTTTCATAGAAGCAATATACCTCCTCGTGCAGCGTATGGAAAATAAATATTGTAATGAGCTGTTTATCCAACTCCATGTGCACATCTGGCCAATTCAGTTAAAAAACAAGCGGGTGAATTTATAGCAGGCCTGACAGCACTCTGAATGGGCAGCGTTCCCACTCAGCACACCCACACATGTGGACTATTATTTGTGAGGAAGCAACAGGGGTTTTATTTCAGAGAAGTGTGGCAAAACACAACAGATTATTAGCTACAGTTGGGAGAAGCAGGCAGCTTTCTGTCATTTCCTACTGTTTGCTCTTTCATGCCTTATCGTGCTGTCCCATGGTCAGCTTGTGACATGTTAGACTGGATGGACAGATAGAGATGCAGATAACAGGCATTATGGAGGCATATGAGCACTTAGCTCACTCTACCTCTGTTTCCTCTTGGGCTTTTTATCTTTAGTTCTGCAGGTGTGAAATGTACATTGGAGTTTATATCTTTCTGAGTACTTTTGTAGTTGCTGTTAATGTAGTATGTGTGATCCCATATGCAGTGACAAAAACAGGTCAAGTGATTTAAGAATCCGTTCACAAAATTACTGGAGGTTTGGGAAATTCTGGTTCTTAGAGTGAAGGCTTGTGAAGTGACAAATATACAATATGCATTTTTGCAACATTTTTTGCTTATTAATGTGGTAATTCTTATCACATAAGGATACTTTTATGTGTTTTAACCATTTAACTTTTACTCCAATAAAAATAGACCAATTTATTTGGTTAAATTGTGTTCATGATGCCATTCTAACTATTTTTTTAGATTTGGTTTCAGCTATGGACAAAAGGTCAACCTGTAGTTACAATGCCTGTTAAAGGGTTAAACTATGTTAGGAACTAAAAAGACACATAAGGGGACCTTTATAATCTTTTATGATAGCTGAAATTCAGATGTGGCATTGATTGTTTCAACTAATATATCATCAGTGTAATAAGTCTTTGTAATAAATAGACCACTAACAGCAGACTAGTCTTTCAGTAAATCAGAATGAAATCGGCTAATAGAAAAGATGCTAAGAAAAATTTAATATTTAAACAAATTAGATTCTAAAGTCTTGTGCACACTGCGACCTTTATTTCTTATACTTATCACAAACATTTTTTTTTTCAAGAATATTTTGACATTCATTATAGAGTAATATTCTTTGCCAATAACCCAAGTGAATGTGTGAGTCCTTGTAAAAGAAGGCATCGGTCGCCTTCAAAGAGATTCTGGCAAACCATCAGGCACCTAAGGAAGGTGAAGCAGTGCTTCACTAACATTGTTTATAGTGGAAGTGGGGAGCTGTGGACCTTGAGTTAGGCTGTTGTCAGATGGTGGAATGAATACTTTAAGAATCTCCTCAATCCCACTGACACACCTTCCTTTGTGGAAGCAGTGATAGGGAATTCAGGGGTTGACTCACCTATCACCCAAGTTGAGGTCATTGAGGTAGTTTGATAGCTCAACTGTAGCTAGGCTGAAGATGTGGATGAGATACCACAACTCTCGGGATGGTGTGGGGGTGTCTTGGTTGACATGAATCTACAACATTGCGTGGAGGTCAAGGACATTTCCCCTGGACTGGGCAATTGGGGTAGTGGTTGTCATTTTTATAAAGAGAGACCAGAAGGTGTGTTCCAATCAGGAGAGAAGCCTCTCCAGAAAAGGTATTCCAAGGTACTGGTAAGAGGTAAGATCTGACTGGTAGTAGATCTTCAAATTCAAGAGAAACAACACATTTTTCATCTAGGCCATAGGGCACTGGACCAGTTATATTCCCTCTCTAGGGCACTCAAGGGTTCTTGGGCGTTCAACTGTTCAGTTCACTTGTGCTTTGTGGACTATAAGAAGATCTTTAACTGTGTCCCTTGTGACATTCTATGGGATTATCTCTGTATTACTGAAGCAGGAGTTTGGTTCAAATTGCCAGCAATAAGTCAGACTTGTTCCCGGTAAATGTAGGATGAAAGAACAAGATGCTGGATAAAAGCAACTGAAATGAGTTTCCTTTGCAGTGTGGCAGAGCACAGCCTCACTGATAGGGTGAGGAGCTCTGTCACTCAGGAGCAACTCAGAGTAGAGCCACTGCACCTTCACATCAAAAGAAGCTACTGTAGTTGAGATGACTCAATCTGTCAAATCTGTTTCCTGGACACCTACTGTACCTAATGAGGTGTTCTGGGCTTATCCCTAAAAAGAGAGGAGACCCAGGACATTATCGAAGAACTATGTTTATCTGCTTGCCTGGAGACGCTTTAGGATCAATCCGCAGGAGCTGGGGGAAGTACCTGGGAAAGAAAATTCTGGGGTTCCTTGCTAAGACTGCTGCTCCAACAACCCAGCTCTAGATAAGTGGAAGAAAATGTATGAATGGATGGATAGATAAGTGTAAAATGTAAATGTAATGAAGTTACGGCCACCTGGCCGCCGGGAAGAAGGAGGCGGAGAACCGACGCTGTTTAAATAAATATTTATTAATAAAAAGGACGGCAGCTCCTCACGGAGACTGCCGTCTAAATCAAAACAAAACAAACGGACGGCAAACTGAAAGCAAAAGTAAAACATGTCCGGGCCCGGTCCTCTCTCTCTGTCCTCTGCCATCGTTCCTCCTCTTATAGTCCAGAGCTCCTTCCGTGGAATTGAAGGCAGGTGCCCGCCACAGGTGTATCTCATCTGTGGCGGGCCTCGTTTCGCTCCCACGGCTCTCGGCCACGCCCGCTCGCCACATACCCCCATCTCCCCTCACAGGCCGGGG
>CAIGQZ010030829.1:665797-679861 GCA_903798205.1 Danio tinwini | reverse complement strand
TATATATATATATATATATATATTCCTATGAATGTAATAATAATTAATGGTTGATATTAAAATTATAATCTGTAGTCCAGTTTTGATCTTCAAGTGGTTATGGCCAATCTTATCCCAAGCAGCTTCTATGAGCCTATGAGCAAATAATACCTTCAATTTAAATGCATCAGTGCTGTCAATCTACAACCTATAGTAGGCTGCCAATCTACTATTGGACTACCAGGATTTCAACAAATCTGTTTTGTAAATTGGTGGCCCTTTAAGGGAGAGGTGTGAGGGTCACTAATGTCACCTAATGAGAGTGGCTCTGGATTGTCACACAGTGAATAGTCAAACACAGACTCTACTGTCACACACTACTGCTCAAAGAAAAGTAGCCTTGATTAACATTTGTAACGACACACATTGGACTTTTTCCTCGAGTAATGTTAGAAGGTTTGAGTTATTTAATCTCTAGACAGTGTGTATCGGAAAAGCAGATGCTGCGTGGTCTTACATAACAATCTTTTTTTTTTCTTTTCTTCTTCCTTTCTTCTTTTTTTTTGTGACCAAGAAGCCATTTATCAAGACCCCATTTAATGCAGCACAAAAGGTAAAAGGTGATAGCTGGTGTTATTCAAGGTGGCTGCGAAGCTCAAATGAATCTCAATGAACAGCACTTGGGGCTGGTTCTCTGACAGCAGAATACTTTGAGTTGCAGCTCTCATGGGTGTGCTTCTTTACCTTCTGCTCTACGAATAAGCAGCATATTGATTAAATGGCTAGCCTTAATTGGGCTGCGATCTCTGGCCTCCAGACATATGAATGAGATGACAGGAAATGGATATTCCTCTGCTGCTTGAAAACAGCCTAATTGAACACATTCTGTTGTCAACTCCTTTTTTTTCTTGTATAGCCTATACTGTATACCTTAAAAAGATTAAGTTTAAATATAGTTACAATGTAACAAGTATTTTTTATTTATTTATGTAATGTATTATTTTAAAGTGTTTTTGTCTGCTTTACTTAAAGAGGTGGTCCACAGTCTATTTTTAAGACCTTGTTGTGTTTATAAAATGCAAAGCAATGTGTGCTCATGCTTTATTTGTAGAAACCATGTTATTTTTTTCACATATCTTACTTGATAAACTTTATACTTTAGATACTTTATATCTTATTATATACAACTACTCAGCTAACATGAAAACAACATGTCATATTTCCTAGATCCTCTGAAAGGCAGCTCTCAAGAGGCTCTGTTTGGTCAGTTAACACAATGTGCTGTGATTCACGGATCGGCTCGACATCACTAGGAAAAGCGTCACACGCTTTCAAGCATGTGCTTTTGCAATGTGTAAATAGGTGCGTTCGACATGAAGCACAGCTGCAGCCGATGATCAACGAGATTTGCCGAGCGCAGGCTGGGGCGGAGTTGAAAACGGAGCCGTCAAGATGGACAGCCGGACATTTTGGGGTTTAAAGTTGCGGCAGTCATGATGACCGATCACAGGGCGTCATCATCATTTTTGTATATATTTTTTTTATTCATAACAACAAAAGATTTACAAACAAAACACAATACAGTCTCTACAAACTATTTTTAAACAATAAGGGCATTATGAATTAAATATATAACAAACGCTTGAGAGAAATAAAGGGAAACAAGAGGGTAATATAAACATAAAATTAACAGGCCTATTAAATACAAAGCAATAAGCACAAATTGGGAGTTTAAACATTACTCTAGGCTAATAGTTCTTGTTTGAATATGCTAAAAAGGGGTTTACATTTATTTACATTTATAGATATAACTTTCCAATAAATATTAGTTTAAACCCCAAAACAAGGTGTTTTAATTAAGTCTTAAACAATGATAAAGAATATTTTGGATAATGAAAGCATTTTTAAAAAAAAAAAAAAAACTTTAATCCAAAATGATTGAACAAAAGGACATTCCTAAAATAAGTTATCTACACTTTAAGTAGACGTTTCTCAGAAAGAACAGGTATAAACGGCTAGACAAGAAATAGAATATATATTTGTAATCCTAAAAATCATTTTATAATTATTTATAAAAATTGTTCTTTAACTTAATTTGTTAAGAAACCTTTAGGGTGTCAGGATCAATGATGATAATTATGTTATTTCAAGTCTGTAAGACTTATTTGAGTTAATATTTAGGTTATTTAATTAAATATATCATTTAAATCGTTTATGGAGCTGAATGCAGTAAATAGTCTGTATAAAAAAGGTCGAAAATAAACCTGCAAACAAGCTAGCCTTTATAACCCAATTATTTAACAAAACATAATTACTGCAGTAAAATATTTGTAGTCTTTTAATAAGCATGTTGTGTACAAGATAGAGAGGGTATGAAAAGTTATTTGTTTGTTTTGAAATTTGTGAGACGGAAGTTGTCCAATAATAAACCCGAAACACACATGGTTGTTGTCATGCGGTGAACTCGGCCAATCGTGTAATATCGGTGTCGTCATTGCAGTTCATTGACAGTCACGTGGCGTCGGCGCAGCATCAATCCGGCCAAAATTTCTAACCGGCATGCACCAATTTAAGACATGATCTAATTTTAAGATCTGCGCAGCGCTGCATGAAGTCGAACGCACCTAAAGTCACATCTCTGGCTCGTTCCTGCTTACCCAATCCTGTTTCACCACTTTAAACCATTCTTAACCAATCACAAGAACCTTTCCCTGAGTACTAACCATCCGCACCTCTTCATCATTACCCTGGACACTATATAATCTTACCTCCTCTATTCATTCAATGGTCGGTATTGAAGTTGAATGGTTGTCTTCTCCCAAGCTCCCTCGTCTTCTCTTCTTCCATGGATGTTCCTCCTGAGTCTTCATACCCGTCTAAATATATACCCGTCACTGATAAAGAGAAGTGTCTTTACTATCTGACATTATCTGAAGATCTGTATTCACCCTCATGCACTTTAAGCCTGTTCACCATCAACGGAGGTTTTGGATGTTAACCTATGCTTATATCTCAATGTGTTTACTAGGCAAAGACTTGTGTGGTGTTCCTTGTATGACCTTGAACTGTATGACTGCGATACCCTGCTGTGTATACAGTGAGCAGCACTGGCAAGCTAATAACACTCTGCTCAATTCCTGCAGTGCTGTGAGCGTGATCGCCAGCACATAACAACTGCCTCAGACGACCTGTGATACTGTTTGATTTATCTTTTGAATAAACCTTGTGAAAAGAGAACCATCTTGGTCTGTCTTGTTTATCAGCGTGACCGTAAACAGTCAGCCAGAGTAGCTGTTATCTGTATCAGTGTCTTTTCCATATATTCAGGAGATGTATGTGTAAGTAATATGAAACGTTTACTTATCTTTTGCAACTTTGTTATTCTATTGTTAGTTGAAGATTGTGGTTATTTACAGGGGTTTGACAAATAAATATGAATTTGTAGCTAAATTTATTAGTGGTGCCAAACAGCATTTCTCCTTGTTTACACCCTCGCTACAACATACCATTAACACTAGAAACTGTACAAGTAATTGATCAATCTTAACAGATAAAAATACTTAAAGGTTGTGTCTCACAATCCACAGCTTCATTGGTTGGAGTTTTTAGCCAAATCCAGCAGTTAACTGAGTGAGATTCTGGAAACGGTCCTTTGTCAAATGCAAGCTTTTATAATTCTCTGGAACATAAATAAAAAAAATAATAATTGTAAGCATTTCTCTCCTTGTGTTGTGTCATTTGGAAGCTCAAATACAGAAACAGAACAAGCTCTGTGGAAATAGCAGTGTTTGGATGGAATTTTAGTTTACTTTGCTACATTACAACACTACAGCACCTGTGGCCATGCCCTATTGCTGCGCAGAGTGTATGCGCGTGGTGAATACACGTAATCTAAAGCATTTGTGGTCTCACTAGCCCCAGATTTTTTGGAAGTTTGGGGAATAGTTTTTGTAGTCCCCAAACTTAATTCGCTGTAGGCTTTACTAAGGCCCAATCCCAATTCTACTCAGTTTTTTTTAGAAATTTTCCCAGAATGCACCAGCCACAGCGGCAGTATTGCTGAACCCGGAAGGAGATTCAAAAATTTTTATTTTTGTCATCATTACGATTTTTTTACAACAAACAAACATGTTTTAATATTTTCATAACCGCGTTCGTGTTTTACTGTCATGTTTATTTTTTTTTTTTAAGTGCTAAATTTGGAGATCTATAATCCCTAATCATAACTCCTGTACAGCAGTCCCACAACATTCTGACACTCGATGACATTCAAACACCCTGTCAGAAAGTTTAGTGGCTGGGAATGAGCTTTTTACAGTGCTATAATGTTAGTGTTGTTTTTGTGTGTTTACAGATGAATATGGCCACGGTGTAAATACACAGTATAGTTACGATCTTATTGCCACGTTAGATCATTATGATAACACAATATATGCCTTCAGTGGTTTCCTGAAGATGAATAACAAAAAACAACACAACTGGAATAACTTCAGCAGTCGCGATCGTCTGATCTCATATGAAGCAAGAGATTGCGATGACACATGATGACGTGTGCAGGTGTTGTAGTGCTGTCCCAATTCTTAGGAGTACATTTTGAAGCCCTTCCCCTTAACCCTCTGTCGTAAGGGCCAAGAGGAAGGGATAGGGGAAGGGGTAGGGCTACAAAAATAGAATTGGGATTGGGCCTAAGCTAACTCTGTAAAAGCCAATGTCTCCCTTTGCATTGAACTTTGAGCATATTACATTCAGAGGTGTCGCTTATGTTCACACAGCTACATTACACATCAACTAAAGTTTAAAATATGATATTGTAGTGGACCACCTCTTTAGTGTGAACTAATAAGTAAACGGTGTGCACTATAATACATTTAAATTATCAAAAAAAAAAAAAACTTTATTATTTACTTAATGTTATTTTACTTCAAAGTAAAAGTGAATGGACTAGCAAATTCCCCACTAAATATAAAATATTGCCCCACTGTACAATGTTTATGGTTGTTTCACACAGATAAACTATTAAAAAAGACAACTGCATATTTTTAATGCTCATTTGAAATTATATTTTAAGTTCCTTTAAACTGCAGTATTGTGGTGTATTTCAAACTAAATCTGACGATTAATTTGATTAATAAAGGGACTAAGCCGAAAAGAAATTGAATGAATGAATGAATTCATATGAATTAGCCACTAAATTAAAAAGTTACAAAATGCAGTGAGATTGTGTTGATAAAACATATGCTGAATAAGTTGGTGGTTCATTCCACTGTGGTGCCCCCTGTTAAATAAAGTGACTAAGCCGAAAATGAATGAATGTGAGCTAACAATTGATTTAGATTATATGACTACTCTAAAAAGGTTGTGAAATGCAGTTTTGTATTACAAATCTTGAAGGTAATTTGTTAGCATCAAAAATGGTCCAGTACGAAAATTATAATTTGTTGTCTTTATTTTCAAAACACAAAACTTGAAAGGATGTTCCTTCTTAGTAAATTAATGTATTGTGTGATTTAATATTCAAGAGGCCATGCATTGTAGTAGAGCTATAAACATTGAGTATGAAGCAGAGACAAAGAAAAGTGTGGGGTGCATGGTTAATTGCTTTTGCTTGCTTTAACACAACATTACATTATTTCTCATTCATTTGTCAGTGATTTAACTTGCTTTATATAGGTTTTGTTGAGATATTAATGATCCAGGTACACAGATTTTATTATCAACACACAGCCCATGATAAACTTGATGTATTTTTATTACTAACAGCTGTGTATTGAAAAGACATAAATGTAAACCTAAATTATAATAACATAATTTGTGTTTAAAAATGGGAAGTCACATACTGTAAAAAAGTGATTAGTTGACTGTATTTAAAAAAGTGTGTATTTTTAAAACAATTAGTTGACTACTTAACAAAGTGAGCAAATAAATTTTTAAGTTAATAAATAAGTTAAATCAACTTAACACTTATAAGTTACAAAGGGTTTAATATTTTTTAAGTAAAGTCAACTTGTCACTTTTAATGCAATGGATTTACAGCATTTATTTATATATTTATTTATTTATTTATTAAGCAACTATTCACTTTTTACTGTGTTTCAAGAGTGCACACTTAGCTGATGATTGATTATAAAACGCTTGCCATACTGTCCCGTGAGAAAGCCCTGAGCTTGTAAGTTCCTCAAGCCCCTGGGCTCCCTCCAGTTGGCAGGGCAAAAAGGGAATTTGAGCTCAGGTAGATCTCAAAAACTCCCCAGCTTATTTATGGCTAGTTACAAATTTGGGATTGCTATAGAGAAATATATTGCTGATTAAAAGGTAATCTGTCATGTCAATATTAGTTTGGTCAATTCACCTATGGTGGATGTATTTGAACTGTGGAAGGAAACCGGGGGAAACCCATGTGAGCACGGAGAGAACTAAACTGAATGTAAACTCTGCACAGAAACAATGACTAGCCTGGTAAAGACTTGAACCAGTGACACTCTTGCTGTAAGGCAACAGTGCTAACCACTGGACTGCCGTGCCACCTGTAGTCACAATTTTCTTTAAGGAGGCTCTCTCAGTGGTAAAGAAGACAAATTCTTACCCAAAGTGGTTTTAAAGTTTTGTTTTTTGCAAAGAAGGTCAGAGAATCATACAGCAATGCAGGTTTCTGCAGAGTGTGAGACGCCGAAACAGACTGCGTTCTCTTTTTATCTAGTTTGTAATGTCCACAAGGTCATCAGTGACATACAGGATGAATTACAGTTACATCAGTGCTTAAACATTATTTTTGACCATCTACATTTTAATCTTACCTCCCGTCCGAACATGTAGCTTGTTAAATCACCATGTACTTATCCAGATCTTGTCTGGTGATAAACAGATGTTAAAGTGGTCACACTTGGTCTAACTTAAACAGTACATCCATGGAAGAATAAAAGAACAGACCTTTATAATGTATATAATTGAATTTCCACCACACACTCTATCTAGGAAAAGGGAGGAGGAGTAGGGTGGAAGGGGATACTTTAGCAGTTTTTGTTTTCGTGAATCCGTGAGAGGCCGCTGTGTGTGCATTTTAATATCTCAAATTTCTCTCGCGAGAGCTGTTCGCGCCCACTGTTCTCGCGTAAACCCACCAGAGGCCGCTGTCGACTGATTGTCTGTCTGACTGAATGGCAGGCCGGCCAATCGACTGACTGACCCACCCTACTCCTTCCCTAAACCCAAACAATTTTATCAA
Source organism: Danio tinwini (assembly GCA_903798205.1). Taxonomy (NCBI): domain Eukaryota; kingdom Metazoa; phylum Chordata; class Actinopteri; order Cypriniformes; family Danionidae; genus Danio; species Danio tinwini. The sequence continues at coordinate 672,660 of CAIGQZ010030829.1, read as the reverse complement.
ATTGACCCGCCCACCCACTTACTTCCCTAAATCCAACCAACAGTTTACAAAAGCTGTCCAGAAAAAAAAAGCCCTCGTCTGATTTTTACCACGTTTTCGGATTTAACTGCATTCTCACCCTGTTATTTACTTGTTTATTTAATTTTTTGGATTTTGTTTTTGTCTTACCTGATTTCCGGAACTGCTCTTCCCTGGATTTGAACCTCGTCAACGTCGTGGTCAACTCCTCTCTGCATCTCAAGTCCGCCGATGTAACATGACAAGCTAACTGGACAAACTGGCTGTGGCGGGAAAACCCTCCACATGGAGTAGAGCGGTCATCTGGTAAGCGTGAAAAGTAATGGCGTCATCCCACCCGTAGCATTCGTTTAAAAAAATTAAATGAAGCCATATGTACCTCTGGCTACATAATTTGCAGTCTCCAGAAACATCCACGGGACTACGTTTTCTGAATGAGCCTGTGTTGAAAATAACTGATGTAAGAAACTCCTATTAATTATTCTTAAAATTATTTATGTTGACTTAGGAATCATCTGATTGGCGACTCATGTGTTAGCTAATGTGGGACCAGCTGTGGTCAATCATAAGCATGTGATCCTCTCAAAATAAACTTCACTTAAATATATTTAGATTTTAATATTTTGATTCTATTACGTCCAATGCACAGTCCATTTCATGTTGGTTCCACTACTTTGAGGACATAAATAAAAATCCATTTCATTTCATGAATGAAATCCACAGAGACCCACTTAATGTAAATCAAAGACAGAAAAAAAAACTTTTACTGTGTAGAATTTTTAGTTTCATCATGACTAGTCATTACATAAATGTATATTGTTCTGTTTTTTTCAAGTTTTCCTAAGAATTGACCTACTTCAGCACACTCAAAGACCTGCAGACGCCTTCAAGATGATTAAAGTAATAATGTATGATCTTCCTACTTTCGATTCCACTTTATTGTGCTATATTATGTAGCAAATGCAGAAACCGTTCTTTAAACAAGGACACAAATAAATATTATATTCAAGACTGTATACTTTTTTTGCCTCTCAGTATTTGAACAAGCAAGTCTTATGAATCGGGTTTCATGTTGGCAGTTTGAGTGTCTGGTGCCGCTTGACAGGGTGATGGCTGTATTTCAATGTTCCATGACCGCTGCCGTCTGAGAAAGCTGTTAGCTGCTGGTGTCGCTCTAGGCAGTGCTGGAATCAGACCTACATGCTTTGCCATCTCCAAACCACAACGTCTACCTGCTGTGGCATCTTCTTTTTCCTTTTCTCAGGCACCTCATATAAATTCAGACAGGACATTTGTTTACAATAATTAAACTGCATTTTTTATTTTATATGATCCTTCTGGACTGCTCTCACGCAGCAGTGCTGATATACAGTCACATAGCACTGCTACGAGTGGGATATTGTGTTTATCATTAATTTTCCTTAGACTTAGTCCCTTTATTTATCAGGGATCACCACAGCGGAATGAACCGCCAACTTATCCAGCATATGTTTTACGCAGCGGATGCCCTTTCTGCTGCAACCCAGTACTGGGAAACACCCATACACACTTACATTCATACTCATACACTACGGTCAATTTAGCTTATTCAGTTCACCTATGCCACATGTCTTTAGACTGTCGGGGAAACCAGAGCACTCAGAGGAAACCAACGCCAACACAAGGAGAGCATGCAAACTCCACACAGAAATGCCAACTGGCCCAGCTGGGACTCAAACCAGCAACCTTCTTGCTGTGAGGTGACAGTGCTAACCACTGAGCCACTGTGTCACCCCGATATTGTGTTTATACAACAGCATATTTGTGTAAATTTAAAAAAAATGTAATAGTCAAACATGGAGTTTTGGTAAGAATAATGGAACATGGAAAAACAGAGCAAGAAAAACGTTTGCTGTTAGGAGCTACATTCTTAAAGGCCACCGATTCCACGAAAATCCCATCTCTGCAATCAATGATCCACATTTTCTAATAAGCATTATCCTATTAAATAAACAGCATATTTCAAACCTAAACCAGTACATTATTAATCAATCATTTATTTACTTTTCAGCTTAGTCCCTTTATTAATCAGGGGTTGGAATAAACTGCCAACTTATCCAGCATATGTTTTACGCAGCTGATGCCCTTCCAGCTGCAACCCATCACTGGGAAACGTCCACACACTCTCATTCACATACATGCACTTGGGACAATTTACCTTCCTCAATTCACATGCACCACATGTCTTGCACCTGGAGGAAACCCAGGCAAACATGGGGAGAACATGCAAACTCCACACAGAAATGCCAGCTGACCCAGCCAAGGCTCAAACCAGGGCCGGATTAACCAATGGGCATTATGGGCACAGGCCCAGGGGCCCGTGCGCACTTGGGGCCCCTGCAAGGAGGGTAAAATGCTGATTTTAGAGTGACTATTTAGGCGAAGAGCAAATAGCGCACCTCGTTAGAATAAACAAATTGAGTGATTCACTCACATCACCGTTTCATTGACAGAGACAACATAAGTGGTGAGCGCAGCAACTGGTAGCTCGTAAAGCACATGGAGACATGTTTTGACGCGGTCGATCATGAACCCGGTTCGAATCCAGCGTCTAATGAATGCCCCCCCCCCCCCCCCCCCCCCCCCCCCCCCCCCCCCCCACACACACACACACACCACATATCAGATTTTGCCTACCCTTCATCACGAGGAAGACAAGTAGGAATCATAAATAAGTGTGTGTATTATGGAGGACTCAGTTTCATACAACTGGATTGGAGAGGTGTTATTTCCTAATCATATGCATTATAAGTTTGTAAAAGTTATACTATAAATGTACCATTAAATGTACATTTTTAGTATTGCTTTAGTGAACTTGAACAAGTTTATTAAAATCCATTAATTTTCAATAGTTGTATTAGTTTTTTTTTTTCAAACTGTGCTTTAAATGCTTAAAAAATAAGTAAAATCTTTGTAGGCTAGAAATATGTGCTGTATATCATTTATTCAAAAATGTGGACAATACATTATAGATTCATTTTATATATATATATATATATATATATATATATATATATATATATAAATCTTATTTTTTTATTCGACTATAGGGGTGCGGCCAGGTAGAGGGCCTACAAGGCATTGTGCCCAGGGGCCTCTGAAATCTTAATCTGGGCCTGGCTCAAACCAATAAGATTTCAGTAGAAGAAAAACATTCATTCATTAATTTTCCTTTGGCTTAGTCCTTTATTTATTATTAGTCACCACAGTGGAATGAACAGCCACAAGAAAAACTGCTGCATGAAAATATATAATATGCAGCTAAATTTGGTTATATCTATCATTTTGAAGCTCTATCTGAAACAATTCTTTATTAAGGCTTTCACTAACAAATAATGACATGTTTGCAATTGTTAATATGGATTTAGAATAATAATAACAAAAAAAAATTTCTGTACTTACATTTAACCCTTCTGTTTTGCTCACCTCCTGCCTCTTATTTTAATGTTCTTACTTAAGTGGGTCTTAAATTGCTCAAATCAAAGTCAAGTATTTTTCAGCACTAATATATTATTTGACATTCTTTAGCTATCTCAAAGTAGTGTTTAACATGAATTTATCGAATTAGACATAACATAACTGCAGTGAAAATACAAATAGGCACTGAAAATGTATTACAAAATGAACATGAAATGTCATAGAGGTAATCACGTACATAAGATGTACACAAGGATAAAATTTATTTTCACTCAAGTTTTGATAAAACATAGTTAAAATGTTTATTTTTAATTTCTTAAAAAAAACCTTGGATGTTTTTTTTTTTTTTTATATATATATAATATGCTAAAATTTTCCTGGCAGCAAACACTCTGAGGGCCATACAATTTAGGTATAAATCATCAAAATATTGGTAGTGGCTGGCATTTTTTTCGTAAAACGCAGGCAGGGGAACAGTCCAAACAATAACAGTTTAAAGTACTGCGCATATAATCACATCACTTGCTATTCCACCATGAATAAATCAGCATTCAAATGTACAAGTTTTATCAGTGAGGTGTCATGCAAATTTATTTTTACAAATGTCCCCATAAGAAACAATTACTTTGCAAATACGGCTTAGAACTGCTTATGCAGCAGATATTTTAGTTCATTGATAATATCAAGTGTTCAAGTAAAATAATTTAAGAGTGAGGGCTAAGGGATGATTGTGCAGGGCAGAAGTGCTCGCTCTGGCAGAAGTGTCCACCCGCAGACCATCTCAGCATTCCTGTACCGAAACAAGACTCATTGACTTGATTGTCTCAAGCCTGGTCCCATTAGACCTGGTGGAGATGAATGCTGTTCACCCTTGATGTGTGTTAATGAGAAAGTGTTTAATAGGTTGATTTGGCGTGGGTTGGGGAGGAGGTGGACACTGGAAAATCTGTCGATGGGTAGTGGAAACTAGTGGTTTTGTGACTGACAGATGTAAATGTGTTCACTGAACACTGAACCATCAAGTTTATGTATTATAATGAGAGAAATAAAACACTTGATGGATAGGAATACACAACATCCATTGTGAAAGATGCATGTCAGTTAAAAAAAAAATTAAGAGGGAATACAGTACATTTAATTTCCAAAAGCACATTTGGATTGGCATGTCTAAAAATCTCACATGGACACTGAGCACCTACATCAGAACATCTTACATGATTCAAGTGCAGTTTTTTTTTTTTTTTTTTTTTTTACTATGTTCTTGCAGTACCCCACTAAAATCAATAGATTTTCTGCCATCCCTCCTATATAAACCAAAGCACACTCAGACTATGGAATGTAAGGCTCAAAACCAGATCCCAACCTAAGAAACTATGCAGTTTCTAAATAAGAATTCACTAGCTGCACTTAAGACATAATTTAAGACAGAATGTTGAGTAAACATCATGTTTATACTTGCATACCACAAAGGTCATTGCATTCATTCTCCGTAGAGTTGTTGGATAAATTAATCACAATCAAATGATGTAGAAGAATGATGTCTGAATGAAAATTTACTGCTTGAAACTTTGAAGAAAAAATGAAAAAGGCTTTTGTTTTGGGAGAGAAAACTGCTCAATGACTTCCCTTCTGTGGAAGTGAATAGTAATTATTTTTCATGAAAGTCACTTGCACAAGGCAATTAGCAAAAATGAACATACAATGGTCACTTTAAGTAAGTCAAGTGGTCACTTTGCCTTGCAGAATCACATGATACAGGGAAGCAAATTTGTTACAATTATTGTTTATTTATTTATTATTATATTATTATTTTGCAAGCTAATGCAAAAAAGCACTATATATAGAGATGTTTGCATGTTTAAATATTTCTTCATATATGGTGAACTATACATGACACGGTTATATCATGATCCCTTCAAAATATTAACTCGGTCAAGTGCCCTTACCCACTACTTTGCTCTCCCATGTAATTCAAGCATAGTGATGTTTACTTTACGACGGAATAGTTGGTTTTGTGGTTAAACTTTGATGGTCTCTATTGACTATAAGTAACAATGCAACTACATGTTAGCTATCTCTCATTAGAGCATTTTAGTAGAGCATTAAATTAGGGTTTGAGTAAGTGTAAGTGGGTATGCACTGGCAAAATGTACAGCTACAAGTCAACTGTCTCTAATTAGAGTAATTATTAGAATAAGAATATACTTTTAAGTTAGTGTAAGTTGAAGTACTTCCAAACTTACTTTGAGACATTTTAATATAGGATAACAAGGATGGGACATCAAAATTAAGCAGACAGTCTGGTAAAAAGACAACTTGGTTAGTAGAATGTCACAGGAAAACATATACCTTGTAACTATGCAAAAAATAAAAATAAATAAACACACACAATTCATTGAGATTAACCTTTATTGTCATCTTGGTACAATTATTAATGCACAAAGGAAGCTGAGAATGTTGGTTCTCCAACCCCCACAACACCCATGTGGAGAAAGGGCAGCCAAAGAAGGGGCATTTAGAATCCTTTGACCCTTTTCACTGTGAGAAAAATTCTCCATTCACAATCTGTTTTTTTTTTCATCAGGACTGCTGTGTCCCTGCAGTCAGACCAGGACCGCCATCACTGCAGCTCTTTGTCCTGAAGCTTCAGCATTCCAAGAATGCCCACATGCTGCAGATGCCTACCTCTTCCTTGTTTTCACAATTATGTATCTGTTTACTTTCAAACGGGGCTTTTCTTGCTCAGCTTCTTGGTCAGTGTGTTCCACACTCCTTTGGAAACCAGACCAGACCTGTGATGTACCTGATTTTCATGGGGGATAAATACAACATTCCACTGATGATAAATAACAACATGCCCACTAATCTAACTCTAACCCTCATCCTAAATCAAACAGTTTAATAGAAGTTAGTCTACATAAAATGGCAAAAGTTACTTATAGACATCAGAATGTCTATAGCCTGTTTTCCACTACACGATGGTACAGTATGGTTCGGAAGGGCTTGGCTCACATCAATTCAGTTTTCCTCAGATTGGTTTGCAATTCCACTGCAGATGAGTACAGCTTAAATTGAATTGGTTTACCACTATACTGTAGTTGTGCCGCCTTTTCTGCTGTGATATCATCGTTTTCCTTCTGAATCATCCTGTCCGGTTCTTGCTGAATCTGGACCTCTTCTACCGACTTCAATGCTTCTGTTTCAGCTTCCGTTTCATTTTAGGTGTCCTTTTCTTTTTCTCAACAATATCCTCTGGGCAAATGTATTGCTTGTATTATGTTAGGGATGAAAACATCCACTAAATTAAACTGCTGTAAAGAATGCGTCAGAAAAATTATTTATTTATTTATTTATTTATTTATTTATTTATTTATTTATTTATTTATTTA